>JBBPNN010000973.1:0-13360 GCA_038090935.1 Hortiboletus campestris | reverse complement strand
GTCAAAAAACTGTCCGAATGAGTTATCATTTTGAAATGGTTGCCATTTCATCAGGTCTCAACAAATTGCCTTGATTCTTGATGCTATAGACAGCCAATGGCAAGTACTTTATTTTATACACTAACATAATGACAGTCCAGGTTAGGGTTGTTGCAGGATATCAGCTTTAGCTGAAAATGTACAAACATGCGGACAGTTTTTTGAGCCACTGTATTGTGATATCCTTCTAAATAGAGAAGGTGGTACGATTGTAAAATAATCATGAGAAGTAATGGTGCAATCCACAGTAGTGGGTTAAAGGCTATTGGCTAAGAGCCATAATGGCATGATATGACATCATTTGGATAGAAATAGAAATGATGTCATTGTTATGTTATAAGGGTCTAGAACTTGTGATGTCATGGGTCTAGAAGGTACATACATATTAGTAATCATGAAGAGCAACCCAGACTAGGTTAAGATAATCAATATCAAATCATAGATTCTTAATAAACGTAGCCCAAGCTGGCTAAGAAGAACCTCAAGAGTAATGAGAGTGCAAGATCTCACTGGGTGCAGGGACAACAGCGAAGGGTGAACCAGTGAGGAGAATACTCACTTACAGTAGGTACTCTGCAGTGGTGCAAGTCTGTTGCTAGTAGCTATCACTTGGTGGTATGAGAGAAAGCTTAGTATTCTGAGTATGAAAAGTACTTGGGTTTATATGTATACTATACAAGTATTGTTTGTACTAGCATGGAATGACGCTGTGCAAGGGGTGAACTTGCCAGTGGGGGATTTCATGAGCAGTTGGCAATAAATAAAGATTAAGATTGGAGTAATCATCCAGTTCCTAGAAATTATAAATAGTTATTTGAGTCAGGATTTGTTTATCTTATCTGAGCAAAGTTGAACATACTTACTTTGTGAGGGCTGCCATATATAGCATGACAGCTTGATGGGTTGCCATGTGCTACAGGTTGTGCACAGTCAGAGTGGTGAAACAATTATAGAGCTTCACAATGATAGATGACATTTGCCATCATTGTATGGTCAACCATGGACTTTCTTTCTCTGTTTGATGATGGTAGTGGGAAGTGACAAGGGATTGCCGGTCGGAGTCAGAATATCGACCAAAAAGGGTAGTGTACACCAACTACAGAAAATGGCTACGTGTTTGTACGCTGTGCGCCTAACCCTAACCCTAGACAGTCACATGACTTCAGAGATTGGTCGCGTGTTTTGCTGAGTCGGAGTTTGAACATGGGTCGATACCCCTTGCTATGACGATTCGACCCAATCCCACGGTCTGCCGACAACTGACCTATCGTGTCTGAATTCGCACTGCTCGTTCAAGCACTGATGAGGTCGATAACATACGACTCTGACACCGCCCTGGCACCGGCCCACCGCATTCTATTCATTCCCGAACTCCTTGATATCATCTTCGGTTTCTTGGATAGGGATACAAACGTCACAAACGCCTGCGTCTGCAAACGATGGTCAGAGATAGCTCTCGACGTCGTTTGGAAAGAGGTCGATGACCTCCTTCACCTCTTCCGGTTACTAAAACCTATATCTCACCAAGAGGACACATTCGAATACGTGAGCAGTCTCCGTTTTGCTTCTCTTGCTCCCCGCTCACCCTGTTCCGGCAGTGCTTTGAGACTCTTCCAGAGGCCAACGACTGGTCCAGATTCGAAAAGTATGCTGCTCGCGTTCGGTCCTTGAAGTTCCGACCGAGCAAATACGATCTCGAAATATTCCCCTTGTTGGACGACGTTGCCAGAACGCGAACGTCTTTGGAGATCTTGCCCAACATGCACACCTTGGAATGGATATATTCTTCCCCTGCTCACATGGAACGCTGCAAATTATTCCTCCACCGTCGTCTCAGACACCTCTCCGTGACTGCACCCTCCCAACTCTTTGATCCTCGACCGGATTTCTATACCGATCTATGTGCACGTGCACCCCACCTGCACTCGCTCACCCTTTTCGTCAATTTTCCTGGTAAACCCATCGACACTGAGCTTCGCATTATCCTACAAAACTTGCCAGAGCTCAAGAAGATCGCGTTACCAGAATTCCACTATACATCCGCAGTCATCGAAGAACTCTCCCAAGCAAAGAACATTGCCGTGGTGGATTTCAACCAAGACCTTAAGCTCGGTTACGGTGACCCAGGGAATGTGGCATCCTTTACACCTGTGCTCAAGGAAGGCGCATTTCCGTGTCTACGCGAGCTCAACCTGTCTGTCAGAATCGACGATCTCGACCGCTTGTTCCGCTCAAGTTTCGCGCCCGTCCACATTACGATGTTGTATGTCAACTCGTATGCAGACCACACGCCAGCTGAAGTGCACACATTCCTCACCACGCTGTCCCAACAATGCCAATTCTTATCAAAGCTGAATGTTCAGCTTTACCATAAAGCCCTTCCCTCCGATCTCCCCCCAGACCAACAGCTTTCTTACGCCACCATCAAACCCGTCCTCACCTTTCCAAATTTATCTTCCTTTGAACTGGTCCACAAGTATCCGCTCAAGATCACGCTGGACGACCTCGAGGACCTGGCCAGTAAATGGCCACACGCGGAAAGCCTCATGTTGAACGTCGAACCCCTCTTCATCGACCAAGACGCGTTCACGCTCGATCTCCGCGCCCTCCTCCCCTTTGCGAGACACTGCCCGCGTTTACGCCTGCTCGGCCTCTACATCGACGCCACCGAAGCCGAACTTCCCTCATCTTATACCTCGCTCGAGCCCTTTCGCGCCCTCCAAACGCTTTCGGTCGGTACCTCGCAGGTCCGCGATACGAGCGCAGTCGCGACGTTTTTGAGTCGGATTTGCCCATCTCAGTGTACTTTGGACACGGGCATCACCTGGACCGAATTTGGTTCCCAGAACCATCGGTACTTGCACGCCGAAGTAATGTATCCGCTTCAAATCCGATGCTTGGCCTGGCGAGCCGTCGAAGGGTTACTTCCAGCGTTGATACAGCTTCGGCGACAGGAACAGGAACGGTCACGGGCGTTGCAAGAGGAAGTCGAGGACTTGCGCACACGGAACCGCCTCTTGATGGACAAGGCAGATACCAAGACAAAGGATTCTTGCATCATCGCATGACTCGAGAGCCATCGATCGTGTATGTTTGTTTTATTACGTTCCTGCTCAGCGTTTTATTTATACATGGTGTTCGAGTGCACGAGGCGTACATGAATTTCGATCAAATCGTGCATATGTGCTAACTTGTTGCTACTACTGTATCGTTATCATTGTCATTTCAAGTACGTTTTGGAATCGTTTGTTTGTAGAAATGCGACATGATTCCCTCAGTATGGGTGATGGTCAGGTTGAACACTGGATGACTGGCGTTCTGACGAGAGCTTCAAAGACCGACGATACAGCGATGTCGGGGTAACGTACCACACGGTTCACCGCGCTGCCAAGAATATGCGACCCCCCCTCCTCTTCGGACCATGCGAGTGCATCCGCAAAAGAGGCTCTGCGAAGCCGCTGATGCGGTACGTCTGTCCATCGTTGAGCGTCCGAACCAAAACAGGAGGGATAAGACGTCACCCGAAGCCTCCCGCCACGCCTGATCGACCTGGGCACGTCGCGCCGGTAGAGGACTGACGGTGTGCTGAGCAGCCGAGAGCCCAGTAAGACAATACAATGTGTGATATGCGTCCGCGCTCCTGGCCGTTCCGCATCAGTATCCGTCAGAGCTATTCACACGGGACAAGTGGCAGGAGGATCGTACTTTGGGGGTTTGTCCCGCAGACCCGCAGCCGGGTGCTGCGCCGCACACAGGATGTACCTCTGCAACGCCGGTTTGTTCCACACCGACTCTGCGTTGACGAGTGAGTAAGCGCCGAACCCCCCTGGTGCACACAAGCAAAGACGCACCGTCCACGTCGTCCCACTCCCCATCCGCGCCCGCGGACGTGTCCTGTGCGCCAACGTCGTGCGCGTGACCACCACGACCAACGCCCTGCGACGCAAGCAACGCAAAACACCCCGCGACCCACCACGAATAACACCCATCGACGAGCTTGTTCGTCCGACCCCGGAACCCGCCCAACTCAATCTCGGAACCTTGCATCTGCACGAGCCATCGCAACAGTCGCCTATAGTCGATCGACGGGTTGCCTCGTATTGTCGTCGTCGTCGTCGTCGTCGTCGAGCGATGCTGGGATAGGTCGAGGTAAGGTTGCAACATGATCCACGAGGCGAGCGCGCAAAAGGTATACCCCCCGTGTGCTTCACCGAGGGACGGCCGGACGTCGTCGAGGAGCGCTCGTCCCCCGTCTGTGCCCGCGGCGTAATAAGGCTGCGAAGCAGACGAAAACCCGCCCTCGTACGTTTGGCACGACGCGATGAACGCGGGCGTCCCCTCGAGGAGCTCGGGGGTGAGTAGATCCAAGAGGTACGCGACGACGAGCAAACAGTATGTGCCCCTGCGTCCAGTAAGTCATGGGACGTGTGTGAGAGGTGAATGGGAGGTGTATACAAGAAGCGAGATGTTTACCGGACGTCTATCTCAGCTTCGTGCGCGACGAGAAAGGATCCATCGGGTTGTTTCAGAGACATGAAGAAGGTGTAAAGCATTTCCCTGTCGTAGATCCCACGTTGTGTTAGAAACGGAAACGGAAACGGTGTGAGCGCACCTGTTGATTTGATCCCAGCCCCCTCCAGGCCCCGGTCGGCCAACGATCGCAAGCGAGCAGACCGAAGCGTAGGTTGGGAGGAGATGTGCCGCCTGTCCTGGCCCACCACCAAACCCACCCTCCGGATGCTGCCACGCCAGAATCTTATCGATCGCGCTGAGGATGGACCAGACATGTCAACGGAGCCGCTCACTGCTCGATGGGGTCTTACGCACCGTTGCTTGTTATTGGGGTCCAGGACCACGCCCATCACGCTGAAACTTTGAAGTGTCCAGTACAGGAGCCAGGATTGGCTGGCATCTTGGCTGATGTAGCGTGATGGGAAGCCTTGCACGAGGTTTCGGACGAGAAATTGGAGGTGCTGTTGCCGTTGGAGGGGTGGCAGCGACTCTGGATCGAGCGGAACATGTTTGAGGAGGATCGACTCTGTTTCCGCTTGGAGGTCAGAGGTCTCTGTGAGGTACTGATCGTCTGATGATCGTCGCGGTTGGGTCATTGCAGGTGGTTTGGGTCAAGTTCGAAGACAAATTACCTCCACACTGAGGCTCCGCTATGGGCGTTGTGTGGTCATTGGTCGAGAGTCTTCAAGTCTAGGTTTCCTACGTATGTACGGCACTTCTAAACGTCGTTCTCAACTACAAAACTCTCTCGGTGAGACCCAACCCTTCACTCTCCAATATGGCTCGGATGGGCTCGCAAATCTCCTTGGTGTACGGTTGGAGCACGCCGGGGGTATTGATCACACCATCCAGAACGAGCTGGGTAGCAATGCCACATGGAACACCGACAGTAAGCGCCATGGCAGAGTGACCAGACGGGCTTCCGTATTTCTCGAGCGTCGACGTCAGGGTTTGCTTGTCGTGCGCTGTCAGCACGTTTCGTTCTCGTTCCATCCGATGGAAGTCCTTACCTCCGTTCCGTCGGCCCATTCCACGACAAACTTGTGCTGGAGCATGACGAGATCACGTTCGCTTTGCTCGTACTTCATCAATCCTTCCAGTTGTGCACAGAGGGTATCTAGCAAATTCTTTCCCCTCGGAACGACTTTCTCGAGTGAGAACAACCCGATCCATCGCAAGCCAGATATAATGCGAGTGCTCTCGCTTTCGTTGGGGAACTTGCACACAGACTTGATGTGGGATACGAGCGAGCTGAGTGGGTGGTCAGCAACGAATCATGAAAGGTGCGTCGCTATTCACCTCTCAGACGCATCATTAGCACCGCTGGCCTTCTGAGTGACCTCTGCCCACGTGAGATCCGCGGTTAGCCATTCCTTCTCGGTGGCGTCGAGGAAGCCCAAATCAACCAAGGCTTTGATGAATTCGGGGAATCCCTGGTAGCGCAAAGTGCCGCGAACAATGGTCTCCGCCTCCGGAATGTTGTAAAACTCGCGGAAGAGAACCGAGTTACGATTGGGGTAGGCCACGAAGGCGAACGCGGGGGAGATGAAGTACGGCTTGGCATATTGCATAAGGTCGCTTCCAACGATGTCGAGCTGCTTGCCTTCCGATAGGTATGAGGCCGAGTTCAACAAAGCCAGAAGGACACCTCGTGACGACCAGGAAAACTTGTACCCCAAAGGATTTCCGGAGCATTCCGGCGCAGGCAATCCACCACAGTACGATATGAAGTGCTTGATCTATCCACATCGATCATCGTCAGTACCGCTCGTGGGAAGAGGTCCCAATCCTTACCTTTCCACCCTTCTCGTGCACCTCTGAAATGGTCTTGACAGCGTAAAGGTGATCGATACCAGGGTCAAGACCAATCTCATTCATGACTATAATCCCAGCTGCCTTGACCTCCTCATCAAGTTCTCTCATCGCAGGGGAGACGTAACTTGTTGTTACCACATGGGTGTTTCCCTTGATGGCGGCCTTGATGACCTTAGCATGATGGATATACGGGATTAGAGAAATAACGAGATCGTGGGCAGCCACCTGTGTCTCGAGGTCGGCCGTGGAGTTGACATCGAGCGAGATCGCAGTGGTATTCGGGAGACCTTCAGCCAATGTCTTAGCACTGCTGAGCGTCCGGCATGCTAAGGGTCAATGTTAGTCTCTGATCGTGCGATCGAAGGGGTATACTAACCGATGACTAACTCGTTGGATGGGTTACGGGTGACATACTCAGCACATGGACGGGCTACGAAACCGGATCCAAGAAGAAGAACTTTGCGAGTCTTCTTGCCCTCTTCTGTGGCCTTAGCAACCAAAGCGCTCCTGCCAAAGACTGGTCGAATGTCCCTTCCCTCGTCGAGAATAACACGAGCGAACTCGGGGAGGACAAAGGCAGCACGGTGAACTTGTTCATTGTAATAGCGCGTATCCTTAACCTTTCGAATCGGATCACTGAGTATTCTTTCTTTGTCCCTTGAGCACAAGATGAATCCGATCTGTCCAGATGGGTATGTCGGGATAGTGGTAAACGCATATTGCGAAACCGGGAAGATCTCGCGCGTCATATCTCGCAGCTGAGAGATGAGATGCAGGTGAAGCCAAAGACACTCGGCCTGGGTAGATATGTGACCGCCTGGGGCCAGCGCATCGTGAAGTAGCTTGAAGTACGGTTTTTGGAAAAGGGATTCTGCGGGACCAACAGGATCGGAGGAATCGGTGATGATGACATCGTATGTCGATTCATTCTCCGCGAGGAATTTGAAACCGTCCCCGACGAAGATTCTGACGCGGGGGGACTCCAAAAGTGAGGACATGTGCGGAAGGTATATCTTGGATACTCGGATGACAGCCTATATTCGAGATTGATACGGGCGATGTGGAGATGGAAGGATGTCGAACCTCGTCGATGTCGCACAGGACGACTTCCTCAACCATGTCGTGCTTCAAGACCTCCCGGACGACGCCGCCATCGCCGCCTCCGATGACCAGAACTCTTTTCGGGTTGGGGTGACTCGCGAGAGGGAGATGTGCGATCATCTCCTGATACCTATCAGTTACACATAAGTGGCAGCAATGTGATCGTCATGGGAGGCTACTTACGAGAACTCATCGCGTTCGGTGCACTGTATAACACCATCGAGAACCAAAACGTTGCCGTATGTCTCGGACTCAAAGACGAGGACGTCTTGGTAGAGAGATTTTTCGACATGGAGGATTTTGTTGACCTTGAGAGTCATAGCTTGGCCGGGCCATTGGGAGGAGACCTCGCGGAACCAACCATCTGCAAGACATCAGCGATTTTCTGGTCCATGGTGGTCTCGTCGTACCATGAATAGAGGGATGAGAGAGTGGAGACATCTTGCGTTGTGTGTGTTAGAACAAAGTTTGCGAACGATGGGAACTCGCCGATTGATCTGATGATCTTATCGCTATCTTATCGTTAGTGTGCAGTTTGTTGTTCTTTGAAGGGGATACTGTAGTTTATGCGATTGTCCAAATCAAGACGGACAATTGGGCGGACTGGAAAACAAACGACTCCGCGAAGCCGTGCAGATCCGTCACTCGATTTGTTTCCTGGTAGACTCGGATGCGCCCCTTTGTCCTGTCACAACATACAGCCCTCTGCAAGGTTTTTTTCCTTTCACAGCTTCCCCTTGGAGATGTTCATAGGTGCAACCATTTCGCTTTAATGCATTTAACGTCTTTAGGACTTCTTTACCTCTGACCACGACATGAACAAGAGGAGGAGCCTCGACGATACATGCGACATTTTTCTCTCGCGCCGCCGCGTCCGCTCTCCTCTCACCAATGAGCGGGCTGCAAGCGATTTCCCTCACTATGCGCCAACGTTGTGCGCGGAAAGCATAGGGATCCCTCCGTGTTTTGTTCTCTCGAGGCCCCTCGAGTCACCTGAGCTTTCCGCTACAGCTCTAACCTCTGCTTCCACGAAGCCGCTTCCCCTGCCTGGTTCGTCCGGCGAGCTGCAGCCCAAACCCACCCGACTGGCCAACGGTCGTCATCATGTCCCCCGTCCTCGTAACCCTTTTATACTCTTTCGTTGTGACCTCGTTCATCAACGAAAGGTGCTACCAAGGTCAGACCTAGACGACACGAACATCTCCCGCATAGCCGGAGATTTATGGCGCGAAATGTCCGCAGCGCAAAAGAAACCATGGGTCGAGCTCGCCGCTCAGGAAAAGGCGCGCCACGCACTCCTGTATCCCGACTACAAGTACGCGCCGGCTCACAATGGCTCAAAGGCCAAGAAAGCCAAGAATGATAACGCCTACCTGCAAGATCGTCCCCCGCGTCAGGTATCGCAAATGTGGGCGGCCTCCCCTTCAGATAGTCCGAAACCACGTCGCCAACCCGACCGTCCACGGCCGTACCCTCTACCTCGGAGACGCTCTTCATCTTGTCCCCCAGTCGGTGCTGTTCCAGTTCCGTCGCATTCTCCATTGGACGGATGGACTCCCGCTCTCGTCACTCAGGACGATATGCAACGTCGCCCAAGTCGGACCGTCATGTATCAGTCAGTGACACCAGAGTCTGTTGTCGAACAAGGTGCACCAGAGCCAGCTGGCTATAACCCATCGTTTTCCCTGCACGGGTTCGATTGGCTTAGTGCGCCACAGTCTGATCCGTTGCTACTGGGTCCCACATATACTCTTCCCGACCTGAACCAGAGCCCTGAGTCTTACGCAGCGCCGAACTTTTGTTGCTTTGATAATAAACCTGTACGTCCGCCTTTAATCCTTTGGCCTGATTGCTTACCTGTCCGACATAGACGTTCTCATCCGGCGCAGGCGATCCCGGGTTTACCGCGCAAGATTTGGAAGAAATGGAACGTTTGGCAATCGAGACGACCTTTACCGACCCCTTTTCCACCCTGGCCACGCTCTCGGTGGATCATGACTCTCTTTATACGTTCTCCACGGCGATATCGCCTTTTGACTGTTCTAGTTATTCCACTGATTCTCCTTCCTCTCTCTCCTCGGGGACCTTCTCCCAAAACTGAGGTAACTATTTTGTACATACTTTTATCAGGTCGGATTCATTACTTTTTTCTCTCTCTAATGGACATCGCTCTGCGTTCGTTTTGTATGCTAGAAACAGCTCTTTCATTGTCGTTGTTAGGGTCTGCAGAGTATACTTACGAGCTCTAAAAGATGATATGATTAATTGATAGGTTTAACTCGATTCATGTCGCTGTGAACTGGTTTGGTGCAGTCATTGGCTTGGAAGGGTTCATCTACAAAGGTGAAGATTTTCAAGCTGGACCTTGTTCTAGATGTAGAGCAAATCAAACGGGAAAATAGCCTAAGCCCGAGCTGAGCAACCAGAACGAAGCCTATCTTTCGTAATTTATCGGCGGGAGGGACGTAAGTAGTTCTGATCCACTCGTTTGTCGTCGGCTAAGATATGCCAATCATCCAAAAGAACCCACACGGAACGGGACATCGCACGGGTCGAACTATCCACAGCAACAGACAACAAGGATGTCCAAGTATACCACTTACCCGGGCGAGATCGGCGTCGATGCGCTTCGCGGGGATACACAAGTACGTTTTCCTCTCTGGCGTTGCGATGTGTCGTGGCCCTGGACCTTTGTGGTCACCGACCCTTGAACCTTTGGAACCTCTTTTTGGAAGCGAGCGAGCGATCGCTGGCTGGCTGGATGACGGCAATGGAGACAAGGATAAGCATGGCAACGTTGAACGTGGATGATCTGGGCATGCCAGTGGTATCTCTGGATGCGGCGCCGGAGATGCTCCATGCTGTAGACTCTCCGGGTGGAAAATCAGGGTCAGGTAATTGGATCTGAGACGGGCTGCCACATAACGTCAGAGTGAATGGGTTTAAGGCGCCACATCATCAAAGGAGTCCGAGTCACTCAGTGGTCGTCAACTGCTGTGGAAGCATCACGCGGGGTCAATAAACTGCGATCATGTTCGAGAACCAAAAAAAAAAGGTACGACGAAAAGGGGATGGCGAACGGATGATCTAACAAGCAAAGACGCTTGATGCGCTCGTTCGACACTGGGCGAAGGGCAGAAAGCCAACACAAGAACGTGAATGGCGATCCATGAGCATGGCAGATGGTCGGACGTTTCTTCCATCGGCTGCCTTTACTACACCTTCCAGAGTCTACGTTCGTGTGGTCCTTACAACATAAAGGTACCAGTTTGAATGCATTGAATGATGAATAGCAAATATCAGGAAACCCGTGTTTTGACAATACGCTTCGACACCTCTTTCTCAGCATCGGACGACGGACGGATTGCAGAGGCCGCGTGCCTCGAGACGCTTGCGGAAGATCTTTTGAAAGTCAGAGACGTGGTCAAAGTCCATGAGGGTGTCGTGATGTCCGGGGACGTCGATATACAAGGGCTCGCCACGGCTGAAGCCTGCCCAAGGCCAAAGCTGGTTGTTCAGCCAATCCTCTTTGCTGCCACGGAACGGGATGGGGTAGAAGACATCGAGCGATGCTGAAATCATACATGTCAGCACAATCAGGATGGACGAGGGAAGACGATTGACTCACAAACTGAGCCACTAGGTTCGTACGTCTTACCACACTCGAGCAACGAGCCGGCAATGCCCACCCAGCGATCGAGTCTCTCGGGTGTAAGCTGGAGTTCGAGGGGACACTCGGGAGGAGGCAATCTCCAAACGGCGTCGAGTTGTTCCTTGTGCGCGAGAGGCCTCAGCGCCGGCGCGAGGTCGTTGGCATCCTGCTCGCTCATGAGACCAAGGAAATACAAGAGGTGGAGCATACCCCCCCGTCCATTCGACCTCGTGCATACGGTCGGCGATGTGAGGAGGAGTATTAATGAGACCAGTGAACTCGACTTCATCGCCCCTTCGAGGGGCTTGGCAACCTCGAAGGCGACGACACCACCATACGAATAACCAGCGATGGCATAGGGACCATAAGGCAGCGTCCGCGTGACGCCTGCAACGTAAGAAGATGCCATCTCATCCATAGAAACGAAGAACGGGTGCCCGGGTTCGAAACCCCGTGCCCAGAACGCGCAGAAGGGCCGCTTGTTCTGGAGGTACTTGGCAAGGTTGACGAGGATGAGGACCTCGCCGACACCGGGGTGAACCATAAAGATGAGTGTCTTGTGGCCGGTGAGGTTAAGGGGAACGATGGGATCGCACTCTTCGGTGCTCGCGTCCTTGGAGATCAAGGAGTCGACGTATTTCGCCGAGCTGGAGGCGACGGGGTGCTTGAGGATCTGGATCGTGGGGATCTCGGCCAACTCAAACGCAGACTCTCCCTCGCGCTTAAGTCTGATAACATCGATGGTGGTACCACCGAGTTCGAAGAAGTTATCTCCAGTTGATATGTCACTGACGTTGACGATGTCAGCGTAGATACGAGCCAACGTCGTATCAGTCTCGGTGGGGGGGGTGACAAAGCTAGCACCGTGAGCAATGCTCAGCAACTCCTCTGCGCAGGCAATATGCCTAGCAAGTCTGCCTTGCTTGAATTGGTTGACGAGACCAGCCCTAGAGAGCTTTCCAAGAGTGGTCTTCTCCACTTGATGCACGGGGATAGGGACAATGAGCTAGGGTGGGAGAGTGACCATCTTCACAGAGATATCGCGGAGGGTGCGATGCGTAGCAAAGAGCTTGACAGGAGCATCTTCGCCATTAATCTCGTTCGTCAACCAGGCTGCAGAGGAGAAAAGGTCCTTGATGTGAGCGACGTGTCCTTCTTTGTGGGCCTGCTCAGCACTCAAGGCGGGAAGCACGTAACCAGCAAGTAGACATGCCCATGCAGTAGCTATGTTGTCCTCGTGTTCAGTGAGGTGAACGATGATGACTGAGCCAGCGGGCTTGCCCCAGGCTCGGATAGTCTTATGCTAGGGAGATGGCATATTTATTGAACTCACTGAACGTCTTGGTGTGGACAGAAGAGTCGTGAGCGGAGGAGGTGATAAAGCCGAATTCATGATTAGGGAATTGATAGACAGCCCGGGAGAAAACATCGAGCAAGTTGTCTGGGGTGGTTGAGCTTGAGATAGAACTCTGCAAATCATGGATGGCATTGACAGGGGCGAAGGGAGAAGAAACGGCGACGGGGGCCATGGGTAGTACTGGTCTAAGGATAAGCCGAGTGATCTGGGGAGATGTGTATTGAGTCTGCTCGAACTCTCACCTTTTATATGTTACGGGAGGTGAATCACCTCATCCATGGTCAACGCGTATGGCTGTGTGGATGACTGATTTTACATTCGCCGGAGGTTGTGTAGACGGTTTAGCAAGGGTTCGTGATGAGGTGTCCCGTATACTACTCCCTAGTGGGGGAAGACAGGCGCGCTGGACGATATAAAGCAGATCATCGAGGCAAGTTGACATGGCTGACCTACTAGTGAATGCAAGTCAACATATCCTGCCGGGCGCAGTGTCCAAAAGGCCGAGCGAGTGTGCATTTCCTTCCGGAAGCATCTACTAAAACGGCGAACCAAAAACGGATGACCGTCAGACGGTAGTCTGGTGACCAGACCGGTCTATGAGGTTGCCGCGTTGAGAGGCAAACCGTCGATAGACGGTCTGGTAAATTTCGTTCGCGTCAATTGGGGAGCGCGGATTCTCACGCCACATGCAAATTAATTGCGATTTTAGCCAATGAGAAGACGGGAGATTATCAAGTAAAAAATAAACAATGATTAATGCATGTGAACAACTGTCTGATCAGACGCACTCGAAGGATCGCGTCTGTTCATAACACCGATCGTAATGAATACTGACGTCGGTACCCATCGCATACTCGAATGCACTTTGGACGAGCTCCAGCAAC
>JBBPNN010000972.1:0-13388 GCA_038090935.1 Hortiboletus campestris | reverse complement strand
GGGTTTCCCTGCGCGCGATGTGGTCCCATCACAAATCCTGACCGAATTTCCCCCTACTGAGGAAGCATACCAGACTATTTGCTATGCTTTCTTCATCACTCTTTTCGATACGCTCGAGGAATATCTATCCACAGGTTACACAACCCGCACTGCTAAAGCGGGCATCATGGGTTGGGTCCGCCAGATGTGTGATATGAGCCACCCTCCCAGGTTTCCTGCTAGAGCTGATTTCTTTCGCAAAGTATCTGAGAAGTACACAAAGGTGTGGATATATTTTCCTGCAGGCTGACTCTGGTTTGACAATCTTTTGTAGGTTCATGCTGATCTCCTCAAGGACCTCAGCCAGCGCCCCAGCAAAACAACGGAGGCTACTTCTGCGCCTGATGTTGATGAACCGACTGAAACAGCGACAGACACAGACGTTGATAAAGCCGCCGATGATCTCAGGAGGCTCTCCCTTTCTGGTAAATGCATCAGCTCGTATCGCAGAATCCGTAGCTGAGTGATGCGGTCCAAAGTAGAAACAAAAGCTCATCCCAGTGTTCCACAGGATTTCACTTCGCATCTCTTTATTGCCTATACGAAAGTGGCTAACCGCCTCAAGGGAATCTTCCCTGACCATCCCAACAAACCCAAGTTGGTGATTGCGATCGATGAGGCACACCCGCTCACTCCAATGCACCAAGTCCGGGGAGCATACCGCCCGGCAGATGTTTTCTGCAGAGTCGTGAACGAGTATTCCCATCATGATAACCGAGAGCATGCAGTCTGGGTTGTGTTCGCCTCGACGACGTCCAAGGTCGCAGATTTTTCGCCGCCTAGCCATAAACGTATGTGATCGTTTTCCATTGCCGCGAGCTTCTGTCTTATTTGTCCCTCAGATAATTCCGACCGCGTTGCCATTAAAGGCGAGAAGCTATTCCCACCTTACACTCAACTTGGTTGGGACCAGAGTGCGTTGGGACTTGGAGATATTGGCATCGAGGATGTCCCCCGGCTCGACCACATCGCAGGCTATGGGAGGCCTTTGTATGCGCTCTTACCTCGGTCGCCGCTGCTGACTAACCTGGTTATCATTCACAGATGGCAATCTCTGAAGACTGCACTTACATTCCCGGAAAGAGTGTTGGACACAGCATCGTCGAAATTATGTGGGGGATACGACTTTGATGCACAGAAAACGAACCACGTGCTCGCGGTATTGGGACAACGATTCGGAGTAAACGTCACGTTTGGACACCCGGATTCGGTCGAGCATCTGGAGAGCGGCGTGGCGAGTCACCTACGCATATGTCTTGCGACTACCTTGGACCGCAACTGGCGGTTCACAAACTATCCGTCCGAACCGCTTCTGTCCTGCGTGGCCGCGCGCGATCTGCACGAAGGGCCAGAAAAACTGAAGCTTGCTTTGGGGACTTTGTTGAACGCGGTCAACTCTGGCATGATTGACGTGGGTCAACGTGGAGAGCTCGCCAGCAGATTGCTATGGCTGCTGGCCAAGGATTTGTTTATCCGCACAGAGGCGAATAACGTGGTCACCAAGATGCCGTCGACATGGGATGGGCATCTCATCGACTGTCAAATGATTCCCGTCGTGGATTGGCTTGAATTCATCTTCGGACCGCGTATATGGGACGAGGAGGCTCAGGCATTGTTTGCACGCAAAATGTTCCAGGATGCGTATCTGAATTTCTCACACTGGGTATGCATGGATGCCAACATCGCTGGATCAAAAGAAGGGAACGAATTACGGTCGGTCCCCTGAATTTATCTTTTTATGTTGTAACTTCGAGTCTGATGATCCACCGTGTAGTTTGAACGAGTGGACACTACGTCACTGGCAGAGGACCAGTGCAGTGCAGTGCTGCCACCAACAACCTCTCATCGACAAGGTGATACCCATCTATTTCAAGGGCGGACCTGAACGCGCGTCACCGGAATCGCGAATGTCGCACATCTTTATTTCAGACAAGGCTCGCGAATCGACGCCTTCCAAAGATGTTTTGCACTGGATTACCCGAAGACACAGAAATCTCAGCGGCGAAGGCAGAACTTCTGACTTGGATTCCAAACCCCTTCCTTACATCGCCATCTTGGCCGACCTTGGTCAACCCTCGTCGTTCTTCGTCACCTTCCCAGAGCGGGACACTAGTGACCGCTGTCTGCGTATCTATGCTGCCGGTGTTGATACGGCCACGTATCCATTTTTGGCCAGGCATCCTGCTCTTATGGACAGTCTCCAAGACCTCGTGCACCTCCAGCAGATTCCCGAGACAGAAACGCCTTATACGGAATACTTGAATGCACAAGTGAAGTTTGGCAGTACGGCAACTTCTGAGCATATGCTATGGGAACGCGGGCGGACTGTCCCAAATGTGCGAAGACAGCCTGTTCGACGGTCGTAGGTTGGGCTGCTGTTGTACTACATATCATTGTCTCGTGAGATGTCAGCTACACATAATCCATGTACTGTTACTGAGAAAGAGCATCGTGTACCACTTGAAATACTATCATTTGAGACGTGAACTGGAACCACGCACTCCAACGGATCGTCAACCTAGGAGTCAACTTTATGCAGATAAAACCGCGAGATTCTGTCTTATTTTTCCGGTGCTCGCTCGTTAAACTACCTTGCCAACGAAAATGGTTTGATAACTCGCCGTGCCGAAAGGACAAGGATGAATGATAGCTTCCAAAGGAATGGTTCGATCGAACGAGAGTATAAAAGTTTGTGATCGCGTCTTTAATTATTAGCTTGGAAACCCAGCCTGCGTGGAGAAGTGCAGAAAGCACGAGGTGAGGGGCAGTGTGCGAACTGTTCCATATTACAGTAAGGAAGGAATCACTGCAAAGAAGGCGTACGAACATTGACATCAGGATGTCCCTCTTCATGAAGCAACAAGTCGGTCCACAAGCAAAGGTCCAATCAGGACCATTTCACAAGCTCAAAGATGTAAAACTGCTACACCTTCGCTTGAGACAGGTATTGCGGCAGAAAATCAAGGGACAGATCTTAGGTTGAATGGGATGTGATAAATTGGTAAACATTGAGACGAGCAGAATAGTAGATCACGCTCTATACGGTCGACTGCGACGTACAACGGGTACATCGGAAATTCCCACCGTCGGCCACTGCAGGCTACCAGCTTTCTTTCTTCCAACCCTGACTCGGTCCGATATCTTTTCTGGCCGCGATAAGACCAACTACATATGTAGAAACACGGTTTGGGCTCTGGAACGCCCAATCATGCCGCTGGGTGCAAATCTTGAACAGTCAGCACCGCTGTGTAGACGCCAGGGCCAGCGTTTGAGCTTTGAGCCTCTCTACGACGTCCATATCTCCCGTCCATCTCCACAGATCCTTCGCTGCTCGAGAGCTTATAGGTATGTCATCAGACCAATGAACATTTCTAGCATGCTTGATGCTGAGATCAGCATGATCAGCACCACACGACTCGCATGGCCAAAAAACGCAACCGCCACACCACATCAAACTCGGCTCCCGTTGACGTTCGGGATTGCCTTTGCTTGATTTGCAGACAAGTGGGCCACCTCGTACAGTCGTGCCCTCAGTTCCAGAGGGGACCTCGGAATGACGAGCTCTCCACCAAACCTCCAACTCCAACTCCAACCCCTGCCTTCAACTGCCCCTTCCCTCCGAGCACTGCATCTGAGCAAGCGCTCTGTCTACGTTGGATTCTGCTCGACGATCAATTTAACATCTTGGTGGGAACCCACTCATCTAAGCACGATCAATATATGGAAAAGGTGAAGAGGCGGATGACCCCGATCCCCCCTCTCGGCCCTGTAATGTCTGTTCAGCTGCTCTCTACGTGCCCTCTGTGTCGCCTTATGTTCGACATCACATACCTGTCGAGCAACGATCTTCGAAGCATTCGTGACCCAGAAAGTGCAGATGAAGGACAACTAGCGCTGGTTCCAGCATGGACGCTCGTGCATCTAGATCCGACTCAGGAGGTATGGCCGAAGAAGGAATGGGGACCACATGCAATTTGCTTATATACCGCAGTGACCCGAGCAAAATCTCGTTGGCAGCCTCAGATCGGTGTCCATGCTGGCGTGGATGCGATTGCAGTGGATGTTGTGGAGAGTGGCGCAGTAGGCGCCCCCATCTTGGGCGCGGAGAAAGTGGATCCGCAGACACCAGGCTACAACAGGATCAAGGAATGGATTCATCGCTGTGATGTACTTCATCGCATCACATGTCAACCACTCGTATCGGGGGGGTTGAAGAAGATCAAACTCGTCGATGTTGAAACCCGCCAGATCGTCATGTACCCACAGGATGGCTGTGATTACATCGCACTCAGCTACGTCTGGGGAGGTGTGGTTCAACCCGGTTACAAACTTGGGGACATCCTGCCGACCACTCCTGCGACACTTGAGGACGCGATGGTCGTGACTCGCCACCTCGGCAAGCGATATCTTTGGGCGGACTCGCTGTGCATTGACCAGGGAGATGGAGCAGAGAAGAATACGCAGATCCCACTCATGAGCGCCATTTACACCGGTTCCTGGGCGACGATCTTCAACATCGCTGGTCAGTCCGCTCGAAGCGGATTGCCTCGCGTAGGCACACTGGAAGGCGTCATACCTCAACTGTCTTGCGAGATCGAGGGAAAACTGCTATTGTCTTTGATGCCTCCACTGAGAGACCAGATCTCGGAGTCGTATTGGAATACAAGAGCATGGACCTTCCAAGAGGGGATGCTCTCTCCTCGGCGTCTGTTCTTCACAAATCACCAAATTTATTTCGAGTGCAATCTGGTTCAGTGCTGCGAATCCATCAACGACTCTCGTTCTACTTTCCATCTCTTGTCCGATGAGGCGCGTGAAGCATCTGCTCGCGATAGGCTTCACTTGCCGAACGCCTTGGTCTTCTCTGATCCCGATGAGGAGTTTGAGGGCGGCGTCCTGAGAGATCCCTTCCGGCCCATTTTCACGTCGAAGAAAAAGGGCATCAGTGAAAGTTTCCGAATCTGGAGATACGACCAGCTCGTGCACAGCTATACATCAAAAAAGATGTCCATGGACACCGACGCTCTGAACGCGTTTTCTGCCATCTTGACACGCTTCCAGGAAACTCAGTACAAGAAGGGATTCGTACATGGCCTTCCTGTGGAAGACCTACCTACGGCCCTACTCTGGACTCACGACGACGAAGTTGAACCACGTCGACGGGATGGATTTCCGTCATGGTCTTGGGTGGGGTGGGAAGGTGTGGTGACTGGTGCCGCCGACTCATGTGTGCGTGGGACCACCAACAAGTTGGTGGATTTTCAGAAGCGATACCTACCGCCTTTACGCATATGGAAAGCTGGAGACGATGGCCATCCAGAACTGCTATACGATTTCTGCCCAATACCCCCCAAAAAAGTTACGCACGAACATGAAATAAACAAGGGAGAGGAAGGAGGAGAGGATGCCGTAGACACAGATGATGAAGAAAGCACATCCCCACAGAGCGGTGATAGACATTCTCCTCAAGAAGACTCGGATTCTTGGGAGGACATTAGTGATAGTGATGACGGTAAAGCTTCGCTTTGAGACTTGAGGACTATGATATCTCATCACATCCCCTTCTGAACATTAGCATATTCGGACCCCGAGAGCGGTCGTGCAGAAGTTAACGCAACTTCTCCAAAATGCGTTGGTGAAGGCGGTAAGACATTCCAGTACTGCTCTTCACACCCATTTCCGACCAATCAATTTGTCCAGGCACCAAGAAAAACCCGATTATTTCATTTGCGAGGATGATGCTCGAGGAGACCCCATTGGTTCCCCGGCTCATCAGTCGCAATGAACTTTTAATCCAGGGAATAGTTTTCCGGCTCACCTTCATGAAACTTGGGCCCGAACATCAAGACCCAGACGATGGTGATGAATGGTGCCAGATCAAAGTCAAGGACGAGTGGCGAAATAATTGCTTGATACTCTATGGTCACAATCGTACACAACTGGCTGCCGAGCGGCAAGGAAAGGAGCAAGAGTTTATGCTCTTGAGACGGGACAAGTTTGATTCTGCGCTGATGCTGATTGATCGGGAAGGCGAAACCACGAGGAGAGTGGGTGTGGCAAGCCTGGTTAATGTTAGCGTGCACGATCTGTGGACGGTCGTCAAGCCAGAAGTGCAGTTGATCAAGCTGTTGTAGAGGCGATGTGTACGACTATGGTCGTTCAACTGGCTGAAGAAATGAACTCGGGACATGGTGACATGGCTGGACGGCTGACGAAGCGCGGTTGCTTGGATGACATTGGAGACGAGGACGACAAGCACTGCTGCAAGCAAGAGCTCTTGGCATATATATGTACTCTATAGCGTCACGCTTTCCGCTCATGTGCGCCCGCGTGTTTTGCGACGACTCGGAGCACTCGTTGGCTGGCCGTCTGCTGTCATATTTTTATTTCGCTAACTCTGTACTGTGTGGGCTAGCCCCTCATATCCTAAGTACTTTCTGGGTCCTGTCTTGCTTGGTGTCCGTGTTGGTCCGCTAATTTTCCATCCTGCCGCAGCGAGTGTTAACTTGCACCAACCACGCAGCTGTTGCTGGTTGTTTATATCCTGTTCGGTGCGGGCGTGCATCACGCTTTGCGTACTTCGATCCACACATTGATCTGCTGCAGCATACTAATATTGTACATTGTGCTAGACTATGGCGTTGCTGCATGATGTCCAAGAATATCATACTGGTCCCGTTCGGCCGAGCGTTACTTTATACACGTATGTATCTACTGAACAATATAGTGCCTCCAACATGTCACAGCAAACCGCCAACGGATTCCATCGTCTACGAAATAGCACCATCGCAAGGGCGGGGTCAAACGGAGGACGAATAAATACCGAGAGAACGACTCACAAAGGGAGACGCAGTCGGACCGTCCAGGATGGTCAACTCTTCGGGCGTAAAAGGGAGTCGAGGAATGACCAACGTCCGAAGTGGGACAAGCAAGAGAATGACGACCGGAAATCCGATCGCAGCTAAGCATGTTCATGTCAGAGAGTTCATGCGACGATCATCATGGCGTTGCAAGTGGGGATAATAAACCCAGACGTACCTATCGTCTGTGTGATCGTAAAGGTTACACCGAAACCGATGAGCTGGACGACGACAAATAGAACCAGACGTGATTTGCGGACTTTTCGGAGGGGCTCGTCGTGAGGAGTGAGCGACTTGTCTCGGAGGAGGTAAAGCAGTTTGAGGGTGATGCCATTTCCTCGGAGAGCGTCTGCGCCCATGTACCAGCTGTGGCGTATACTCAGTACTCTACAAATGACATATGACGAAAAAGAAGTCTCACAAAAGCCCAGCGAGCACGCCCCTTGGGATAAGATGGAGAACGTGCAAGAACGGCCCACTGAGGAGGACGAGACAGAGTGCACCTTGGGCAAGGTTCGAGACTCTCTGCTCGACTACGGCGACAGGAACTTCTTGAAACGAACCTCCAGTATCATGTTTGGATTGTTTTTCTTCTAAACAAGCGGACGAAATGGGCCTGCGGTTTTCAGATGTCTGTGTCTGTCTTTCTTCGTCTGATTTCTTCGACGGGTGGCTCATGACGAGGAGTGAAGTCGTATGGATGGGTGCCTGGGGGATCAATCCATTCGGAGCGGGAACGCCGATCAGTCCAGCAATGAAGGTCGTGATTCCTAGCAGGAAAAAGTCGTAGTGAAATCCTGGAGGCTTACGCAGGGGAAATTGCGAGCCCTGCGCTATGAGGGACTGGGATGGAGATTAGCCCCTTCATGGTGGGAAAGAAAGTGGTCTGGAGAACATACAGAGACATTGTGGTCAAAAAAGAACAAGATCCACAATACGATGCCAAACGGGAGAGCGATGCCCACCCATTTACCATCGAGTTCCCAGAACCTGACAAGCCATCCTCTTCCGTTCGCAACCTGGAAGGCGCCACCCACAGGAAGGGTGGTTGGGTGTGCCGTACCAAAACGGCCCCAATATGCCATGCCAGATGCAGCGATGAGAGATATTGGCATGCCGTAGTCTGCAAGGAAACGACGGATAATGCGATGGAAATAGTCTGTCTTTGAGAGTGCTTGAAATAGAAAGGAGGTAACGAGCATGAGAAGTGCTAGTATGATGGCGACGAACGCGCCATCGCTAGTGTCGCTGAACTGGCGGGTGATAACCTGCACGCCGTACTGAAGATAGACCCACGAAACATAAAATCCAAACGTATCGCAGGAGAAGAGGGTGACATATTTCAAAAAGTTACACCCTACGTCTTCTGCATGAGAACCTAACTTGAAATAGGACCGCCACACTCACAGTTGAGCACGGCAGTGATCCAGTGGATGATAGCAGCCCAGAGGTATACCCAACCGACAAACCAGAGGTAATTGGGTGGGTTGGGCTGCTTTTGTATGATGTCATAAATTGTCTTGTTAAAGACAGTGATGGGACCTGGATATCAAATTGGTACCAACGAAAAAGATGGCAAGGGAGTACCTATTACTTACCAGTTACACCAGCAATAGTTAGCGGCTGTGCTCCAAAAACGGAAAATACGAATGCTGCCATGAAGGAGGATACCAGGACCTCCGCAACCCCGTATTGTTGGGTGGTTTCTATTAGGTCTAAAGAAAAGGCAATCCCAGGCAGGACGCTGCGTGACAAATCAGATGTCCATCTGGGGTATAACACAACGAAGAGAAGCATACTTTGCAAAGAATATTAAAGTGGTAGCTGGAACGACTCTATAATTCCAGGCATCGGTCCAGTCGCTCAAGTACCAGGACGCACGGGCGCGGATGTCTTGAAAAATTCCTCCTCCAAGCTTGCGGATGGGTTGTGGGAGGAACTTGAAGAATCGCTTGGACCCGCTAGGCGCGGTTCTCAACGTCACAGATGTGCCAGTGGAAGGCACACAAGGTGGGCCTCTTTCTGATAAATCACCCAAACCAGGAGGCATCGCTATCACAGTGGTCCGAGCTCGCGGAGCAACCGTCCTGTACAATGGTATGGGCAGATTGGTCGTTCGCAGGGGGACGAGGAAGGTTGAGAAGGGGTAGCGTTTCAGAACCCGCCGAATCCATTCACCCAACTTGGGGGCCAGACTGTGTGAACGCCTTTAGGAGTGTACGTCTGCAAAACCAGCTTCGGTTGGCTGGAGTTTCAGGCCCAGGGTTATGCGAGATCACGTGTTGAATCATTGCGATCTCATTGGTGGAGATGCAAAGCACTTTACGGCATTACTAAAAAGAAAAGTGATGAGTCGTCGAAATGCACTTTTTCGGTTCCAGACTTCCGAGGAAAAACCCTAAAAGAGCTGAAACCTACGTGGGATTTCTAACTCACATTTTGCCGCTGACATCATGATCTACAATGTGCGTATATGGAGCCAAATAATTCCCGCGACTTTTGTGCCACATTGAACGCGCGCAGTTTAAACATCATTCGCGCGACTTAGATGCGTATGTCCGCGCGATTCATTTGAGTAATGTATAGCCAGAGAAATTTACCATAGAATGACTCGGAGTACTAGTAGGAGGGTTCCCGGGAAACCCCGGATTCTGCAAGCGAGCGCCACCTGCGATGGCCCTTCTCCCGGCGCAGTCACCACTGACACCAGCATCGTTTTGCCCTCGCTATCTATGATCGCCGAGGCACGTCGATGGACAGTCACCATTCCAGTTCCCACCGCCATGGAACCTGACGCCCAACAGCGGGTACTTGTCCACCCCCTCTGCCAACTACTACATCACCGCGTCCCCCAGTCGTCCCTACACCCCTCCCGACAACGCCCTGCTGTCTACGACGTCAGCGCTGGACTCTCCTCCGGTGGCCTCACTCCTGGCAGACGCAGTCGCGGCAGTGGCACTCACTCCCCTTCGTCGGTCCACAGCGTTCCGCACGCTTCCGTTCCCTGTTCTTATCGATTCAATCCCATCGTTGCTCCCGCTACTCGTTCGGCGGCAAAGACCCCAAGATGAAAGGCTTCAAGTTGCAATGAAGACTCTGATGTGTGAGACCATTCATCATCAGCACATCGAGTCTGAGCAGAGGTGTCATGATGAACTTCGCGATGGCTACCGCTGCCTCAAGGATGCCCTCCCTGTCTGGTTTCCCTCCTTGACCGTGCCACCACCCATGTCTAGCACCTCGAGATGGTCGTACAACAACTCCAGACTTGGACGAGGCTGCAACAGGCTGAGAACGAGGTTCAATGACTCCGCACGTGAGCGTCATCCCACTTCATATCTACAACCTTGTCTCACCTTCAGTCCAGCGTTAACGAGGCATTGATGCTTGGCACTGCTGAGCAAAGACATGCTGCCGTTGCGGTGTCACAACAATCACAGTCAAGCTTCTGATTGTTGACCTCATCGTCCTGGGCCTCAAAAATGCGCCGCGTTGTCGGCTACATTATCTTTCATGGACTATTACTGCGATGACTCGCATGACTGGTATACCTGCCTGGAACGCAGGCCGCATCAAGACACTGACACAAGACCGCAGCACCGTGACTTTATGAGGCACTTGGTCACGCCACTCGTATAATGCTCGCGCATCCATCTTTTTTTTTTCATCAGTCCTCTGTCGCCTTGTCCCGTTCCAATTCAGTTTACACGCACTTGTAGGCAAACGTCCCCTTATTTGGGGTAACGAGAGCATATGGCAGGGCCAGAAGTGGGCAGAACAGTCTCTTACTAAGTAGTACTTTTCACCATGTTTAATCAGAATCATGCAGACAATGTCTATGTAAGTTGCGCGCGTTGTCGCACAAAAGTCGCACACATTGCAGTCAAAAATCGCAGGAATTATTTGGCACTTGCAGCTCCATAATATCCTAGTTACGTCTCGATTCACTTCGTCGTGTCGTTCCTACGGCCACACGTCATGTGACACCAAAAAGTCGCTAAGCCGTGACGGTGTTGGTCGATGGGTCGTGATTGGTCGGACCAATCGACCGGTGCTGGGGACCATCCGCTTGTTCACAAACGAGTGAACAAGTGCCGAGTCAAGGTGTGGCAGTTTGGCAGGAAATGTCCATACGTCAAATACGTCAAAACACTGTAACCTGCACCACAATACAATGTCTCACTACTCTGCCAGTGTCTATTGAAGAGCCCAAGTAACTATGACGACACTGATGTGGAAGCGCATCACAAGAATATACTACTGGGTCCGTCGAGGGCGGGGACCAGTCGGAATGAGTCGCGCCCGCTTCTCTGCTGCCACGATGGATGATGTCTCTTCGTGGGATAATATTTATTTGGGAATAAATAATATCTAACCCCAATTGGCAAACATTTTTCGAAGACGACAAAATGAATCAGCGCCTCGCGCCGCTTTCCTTCCTGCAGCCAGTTCGCGTTCTTTCACATCTGCACGTTTGTCCTTGTTCAATCCTCGCGGTTTCGGCGCGTCTTCCTCGTGAGTTTTCTCTCCTTGTCGTCTCCTTCGCGCATCGTCTCGGCAGTGTCTGATCTGATCGTTTCTTTGCCACCCGTATAGTGGGACTGGTTTCCCCGCACTATCTGCTCTTGTTTCTAGAGTCTACCTACGCACGGTCGAACAGCGAATGGCTCTTTTCTTTGCCCAACCCTCATATCTTTGACCAATCTCATTCGATCATTCAGAAACGCGTTTCCTTACCTCGGTAGCACACCCATATTTCCTCCCTATCCCAAGCACCACACGCACTTGCACCACTCCTTTCCGCGTCATTACCTCCCCCATGGCATCTGAATCCCCGCAAGCTCGCCGTCGTCCCACGGGCGCCAAACTGGGGGACACGCAGCGCAACTCTAATGTCGTGAGAGCATCCGTCCTTGAGTCCGCTGTCGCACTGGGCTTCGGCCAGAATTCGACAGTTGCAAATTGGATTTTCAATAACCCTCTCTCAGAGGAAGCGGAGGATCTACACCCCGAAGCAGACAACCAAGGCAAATTCGACACTAAATCAGATCCAGCTCCACTTGTCGCGGAGGTCTGTACCCCATCCTTCGCTGCCACAACGGTTCCGTTGATGCGAAATTCATTTTTCCAGGCAATAGCCCCCACCTTCACTTCGGGCTCCAATTCCACCTCCGATGAATCCTCATCCCTTAATTCCCCGGGTATTAACGCTCCTAGTGCGGCTGTCACCACCATCCAGGTACACACCCATAAGCCAAGTGTCACCGAGTCCCCACAGGTACACTTTGGTGACTTTTCCTTAGATCAATTACAGTTGTTCTCGCCCCTTGCCCTTTCCCCCCACGACATGTATCCTGGGGCGACCAGGAAAATTTTGTTGGGAAAACTCTCTAGAGACGCCGAACGCTCGCGCAGCCAGGACGATAGTTTACATCATGACCCTATCCGTGATAGCCCTAGCCCAGGGCTTGCTGATACCGGCTACACCAGCGAAGGCCTATATCGTTCACAAGGGAAAGAGAGAAATGGCAAGGATAAGCTTTCGAAGCCGATGGCCAACAAGGGCTCGAAACCCAAAGCCCTTGATGCCCGCAAGACCGGCGAGAAAGATGGGGACTATGCGTCAGATGGTGGTTATCTATCCGCCTCTTCTAATAAATCTCTGGGAAAATCACCTGGCAAGGTTAAATCTCGTGCAATGGCTTTCTTCCGAAGGCGGCCGAAAAAGTCCGCGCATGGAAGTGATGATGAAGATGAGGACAGTATTCCTCCTGTACCTGCGATCCCTATCTTTCCAAGACCCTCGAGTCCGAAGCTACTCGAACGTCGTCCGGCACCATCATCACCAACTCGTTCTGGTTTTTCTCCTTTGACATTGAATTTAACAAATCCGCCTGCATCCCCTCCAAGACGACGAGTGAGCAAGAGTCCGCCACCCGCCCATGTGAGAACTACGCCCCCACAACAATCGGGTCATTTTTATGTGCCCCGGGGGACTGCTTCGCCGCTGGTTGCATCCGCATCGGCCCCCACTGTATTGGCCCCAGCCGCTACTGCCGCCACATACCCTCCTCCGTCTCCTATGCCAAGCACCCCCCTCTCAACTGCTTCTTTTCCTACCACCCCACCCTCGTCGACGCAGGTTGCGACAGGGGCTCCGAAATCCCTCACAGCTTCGTCCTCGAGGCAGCACCTTAATATCCCTCCGCCAGGTCCTCCACCTACTCTCCCTCTTCCTCGGCCCCCACCATCGCCGTCAATTTCATACAGTGGAACGTCATTCCCCTTACCAGCAACACCAACTACACCATCCAGAAAAGGGCCTCCTACACGTTCGATCCCTGTTGTGCCAACGACCCCAGGATCGACGCGGCCACTGACTCCGCGCAGAACTGCATCTCCCTTTAGACCTCTTCTTTCCCCTAGGGCATCACCTGCTGCTGCGTCCCATGTTCGTAATGGCGAATTTTTAGACTCTCCCGAGGGTGA
>JBBPNN010000971.1:0-13408 GCA_038090935.1 Hortiboletus campestris | reverse complement strand
AGCCTCGAAGGTCTCGGCTTCCTTCTACCCAGGTGTCTACTTCCACTGCTGAAGTTACTGACTCCCCGGTTGTACGTCTTCTCCAAGAAGACACACTGGTTCCGTGGGGAGCGGTGCAGTAACATGTCGAGGCTGCGAAAACGTCTGGCCTGAACGTACGCTGTGAGGTATACGAGGAGAGCACTCACATCATGCATCTCGATCCCAAACGATACTGGGCATCGGTTCAAGAGCTCTGGGAAATCGTTTATCGTGAAAGGCATAGACGCCATTTAGGATACCGTCACAAATGCCGGAGTTCAGTACGTGTCACGGATCACAGTCTGGTCCAAGTATCTATGATGTCCAATGTCTGTGATATTCGGAGTCTTGTCACCTGGTCGCAGTTGAAAAGAATCTGGACGCGTGTACGCTCGAGCCGATCCAGTCATGCTCCTCAACTACTTCGTACGCACAACGAAAGTGACCAAGGTCATTGTCACAGTCTCGACGAGAGTGACCCACAACTAGTAACCAAGACTAGATGGCACATCTTGCCCGAGCAAGTGCACTGAGCGGCATTTCTGGACCACCACTGGCATGCGGCGCAGAAATCATGTATCGCAACCGATCAAAAGTCCAAACATCACACTAACCTCCTCCGCGCTGAATGTCATCACCGCAGTTCCGCCGAGAGTGCCACCACGAACACATTGAAACGCAACACAGGATCCGGTAGAGACGAGACAGAATGTTGGTCGGGTCAGCTGAGTCTGCCATCGTCAGGGATGTCGTAAACACCCTACGGGAAGAACCATGGTGCAGCGAATGATTTCAAAATGCCTCATGCATGGCTACACCCATCATGCCAGCAGCAGCCATCAGGACTGGCTTCTATTGAGTAAGTACCAGCTGGCGCTGATTGTTCAGAAAGATGGAGAACGCCGTAAACTTATTCTACGGGAGGAACCATGGCAGTGAATGATTTCAAAATGCCATATAGCGCTGAATTATTTCAAAATGCCTCATGCAAGGCTACACCGCATCAGGCCTCCGGCTTCAGGTATTGGTAATATGCGTTATTTTATTTTGCTAGCGTGGATTATAAAGTATAACTGCAACTCGTAGATAGCTAGTGGTCGCACGAAAATGAAGGGTCGAGATCACAAATTCCTCTCCATTGAGCGACTCGGGACACATGTTGCGAACCGGAAAAATGAAAACCATTCGACTTCACTTTCCTTTTTTTGTATAATACGCCCGTTGGTTTCCATTTAGGTAGTTGTGCCGTAAAATTATCCGCGCCTCCATCAACGAGATTGCTATGATTCACCACATATGATCTGGCATAACTGAAACTCCAGCCAACTTAAGTGTTCGCTTCAGCGGTTTTTCAGATGAAGCACACATTGTATACGTGGTTCGAAAGGGGTAAGGTAGGAAAATAGGCTCAGGGTTTGTAACATAGCAATCTCAGGTGCCTGGTTCTGGTGAACGTCCGACGAACGGTCAGAGCTCTCACGGTCACCGGGTGGGTCTTACGCCAAGAAGTGTATCCTAACGATAAAAAAAGAGTCCTGCCCACTAACGGTTGCCTCTAAACACACCCATCAAGAGCATGTCTTCTGTGCTACAATCCGAGCTAACTGCGCTTCAGCAGAATAACTACGTGACTCGTATGTTCATCCTCATTCTTGGAAGAGCACTGTCAGCGACAGCCTTATCGCATTGACAGTTGCTATCCTTACTGCCGTCGGATATGATTATGGTGAGCTATAGGTTCTATTCCAATTCGATGTACTAACTTCTACGCTGTGAGTCCTTACATTATCGGATGAGGTATGACGCCCTACCATCATATACAATGCTTTACTGACTGATAGTCCGTGAAGATAGAATATTTCTGGGTCAGCAGATCCCTGTTTTCCAAGGCGACGTGACGTCCCTGATATGACCATAGACCAAATCCTGGACCTGGGTGTCGACGCTGTTCGTTCTTGTGCGTATCGAACGCATTTTCACGACCTGCAGCAAGCTGAGCATTGTCATAGGTCCGTTATTGTGGCCTTTACCATCTCGTGCGAGTCTGTGGTTATTGCAGGACTTGTACTGAATCCTAACTCCAAATTGTTCATCAGAGTTGCTGTGCTCCGTATGTTTAACATAAAGCACGACGTTGATCGGACTGTGACACCACCCCTAGTAGGCAGTAGCTTCCTACCTGGTTCCGCAGAGGTATTTTTCCTCCGCTGATAACTAACGACCGTACTCAAGTGTCCACTCATAGACGTACGTATTCGTCCTACCCTCATTGTCAGGACTTTACAACGCATCCGATGTCTATTAAACAGTTGTGAGCACATACGCCCAACTCTTTTTTCCCTGCCTACACTGCTCACCAGTGCTTCCAAGGTAAAATAATCGTTGCCATCAGAGGATGGGCATTCCTTCTGTTTCTTGGTGCGGCCGATTGTGAGTTAATGTGCAGCTCACGTTTTGAAAAAGCAAACTCTGGCCGTGACTGCAGTCACGATGATCCTCCGCGTATGGGCAATGTATAGTCGGTCGAGGTTCATCCTCGTCACTCTCCTTACGTTATTTTCCATGGAGATCGCCTCCTTCATCGTCGCCACTGCCGTGCAGAGCGATCCAAGGAATCTGTCGGGTATGTAGAGGTTAGCTAAATACATGGTACGCTACACTAACTAGTTGTTCACTACCACCACACTTGCCGGCCATCATGAAGCGTCCACCATCCAGATACTTGACTTTTCAATTTGCTTGGTAGACCCTACCTCATTCACTTGGGGGAAAGTGACCTCCGTTTTCCAGATGGTGAATGGTGCAGCGGTGTGCATCCTCGCGATCACCCAGTTCGTGAAGCAGTCGCTTCAGACGTACGACGTGGCAAGGCGGTGGAACCTCAATCAGTATGTGAGCTTGCTCGTCAAGCAGGGCATTATCTACTTCCTCGCGTAGGTCTCCGTTTCATCCCTTCCCCCAGCATCTTCCGCTGCCATCCAAGCTCGTAAATTAACCAATCCTGAACCAAACTATCATTCCGTTACAGCGTCTTTATGTTTTGCCTTATCAACTTATTGGTTGCCTTGGGAAAGCTTTCATTAGACCAGCTATGGCAGGCGGACCTGACGTTCATCCTGCAATTTGTGCCCATATTCACCCTAACCCCTCGATTTATCATTAGTATTCGGGAGTTGCACGCGCGTGATGTTCAGGGTAGACTTGGCGAGGGAATCGACACCGGGTTCGGCTTGTCATCACCTGATGGCAGCTCTGGCGGGGCAGTGGTTATGTTCGCTGGTTTTGGGCAGAATGGGGGGCTGGAGGGCGCCGAGGAGATACCGATGGATTTTGGGATGACTCAGCTAGAGTAGATGGATATGGGCCAGCGTCGAGTGCTTTCTGTCGGATGGCCCTACCACATGGCGATTTACCAGGTCTTCGTGTCTCAAATGGGAGTGTGTTTCAGATTAGACGAATCGTTTCGGTCAAACAAAATAGTGACGCGAGGTCGAATTCGATCTGGTTAGTGGCCAGGGGATGGTTGCTGGCGCTGACTCAGATGGCGCCTCTATATGCTTTCAAATGTTCCGCTCACTGTAGGCGTTTTGAACAATTCTGACAGGGGACCGGGGATGCATGATATTCTATTTGACTGACCCACGAGTGATGATACTCAATCTAGTGGATATCTTATACCACATACTTCGTAACTGTGTCCGTCTTGAGTACAACTTTTATTCTTCCATTGGTTACCACGGAGAACGATGAGATTGCTTCCAGGATGCAGGCGTTTGTCCAGACAAACACGGTTATCGTGGGGGCGACGGTTACCCAAGAACCCGGCGGATGTGAAGGTCAATGAGGCAAGAGGAGGTGAGGAAATCCCCTGCAGTCAGGCACCAAACGTGAGGCTATGGGGTGAGTATTGTGGGACAGCCTTCTCGACCGTCCGCGTGCAGTCAAAGACACAGCATGGTGCAGTTTCAGATGCAATATATACGGACCAAAGAGTTCATCTCCGTGGAAAAACATTGACGAGGCAGACTACCTGAATGGGCTATGATCAGTCCTAGCCTTTATCGGACCTACTCTTTTTTGCGACACTCCGCTTGTCTTTTTGCAACCGTCTACGCGCATCATCCATCTTTTGGAAGTTAGCCACACGTTGGAGAGGACCAGGGGAGGGGGTGACCCCCACCGACAGTGCGGAGGACCGAAGGTAGTGGTGAGGGCAAGGCGCTAGCTACGACACGATCTGGCCACGGTGACTAGTGTCACCCGAAACAAACGAACGAGGTGGCAGTGGTCACTGACTAATTCAGCCATCGTTGATCGGAGTGCATCTTAGTGATGCCAGCGGGTAAGTGCGGTCATTGCGAACTCCATGCGCGTGACGCCGCCACGAGCCAAGCAGACAATTGCGATCAGGACGGAACCCCTGCGTAGTTGTCGGCGACCCGCACTTGCTCCTTCATCCCAATCAAATTTTGATATGGTCATGGTGGTCGCCAATCCGCCATTGTTGGGTAGGGTGCACCTGGGACCTGCCAGTGGTCGACTAAGCACACCACAGTTTGAGGTGTTAAAAAAACGGTAGACTCGATGATGCAGTCCATGGGGGAGCAGAGGAAAAAAACATGGAGGGATGGGCGAGTTGATGCAGCAGAGTGCAGTCAACCACATGCATGGTATAAATAAGTGCGTAGAGAGCGCATCGACCGAAAAACTTACAGGAAACGGCGTTAGCCACTGATTGACTGGCGATGTAAGTTTTGTAGGTTTCGTCAGGGATTGGCTGCGCGACTCGGCAAGGGCACGTTACCCTCGGAACTAATTTGGAATCATCCCGTGCTGCTGGACTGCCGCTGGAGCGATTTTGATCAGACGCATCACCAGGAATATTGTTCGTTCATACGCCGTACCACACCGGAGAACGATTTCTGGTAAACGCGTGACATTTCCTTCCTTCCTTTTTTTGGTCCCTGCGGGGCACAACGGCACCAACCACTGGCAGTCACACTCCAAGTATGTATACGCTGGAGAGTCAAAAAAGAAGAAACAAAAATTCGACGCACTGTCACGCGCCAGCCTCTTGGTCTCCGCAACGATCCCGCTCGGTCGTCCTCGTCGTTAACCGCAGCGCAGCACCAGGCAAGTGCAACCCCGTGATTTCCACAGGAAACCTCACATAGAGACGCACGAGCACAGTATGGAAGTTTCTCGCTCCTATATTCCGTCTTTTGGTTACTACATTGAGGCTTAGGTCAGCCGGCACATTCCTTATTTGGCCGTGTTGCGTTCTGCAATTCTTGTGATGGACTGTTGGTCACCGGGCGTTTCCCGGGTGCCCACCCACTCTTACTCGTTTAGCTACATGCCTTGGTAGAAGAGTCAGCGGCAAGTCTGATCACAGAATCTCCAACTTAGGAACAACGCGATCGTGTGGCTGCTTCCAAAAGATAGATGATGCACATAGGTTGCAAAAAGACAAACGGAGTGTCGCGAAAAGGAGTAGGTCCAATAAAGACTGGGACTGACCATAGCCCTTTCAGGTAGTCTGCCTCGTCAACGTTTTTCCTCGGAGATGAACTCTTTGGTCCATGTATATTGCATCTGAAACTGGATCATGCTGTGTCTTTGGCCACACGGACGGTCGTAATGGCCGTCCCACAATACTCGTCGCCTAGTTTCACGTCAGGGGATTTATAAAAATTTATTCGCCTCTGGTCTCATCAATCTTCACATCCGTGGGGTTCTTGGGAAACCGTTGCGCCCACGATAACCGTGTCTTTCCGGACGAACGCCTGCAATTGCATCCTGGCGGCGATCTTATTGGTTCCGCGAGGTAATCAAAGGAAGAATTGGAGTTGTACTCGAGAAGGACACAGTGACGAAGTATGTGCTACAAGATGCTCACAGGATTCAGTATCTTCACCCGCGTCTTAAAGTTAAACTGAACATGTTATAACTTCCCCGGTCCCCGTCAGAATTGTTCACAACGCCTACGATGAGCTGAGCGTGCAAAAGCATGAAGAAAGGTCATTCGCGCCAGCAACCAACCACTCGCTCACTAACCAGATCAAATCCCATCATGCATCGTTACTCTGTTTGATCAAAACAATCCTTCTACTGTGAAACACACTCGCATTCGAGACACGAAAACCTGTTAAGCCGCCGCGTGGAAGAAAGAAAGCACTGGACGCTGGCTGATGTCCATCTACTCTAGCTGAGTCCCAGACTCCATCGGTATTTCCTCTGCGCTTTCCAGTTCCCCATTCTGCCCCCCACCCGCAAACATAACCACCGTGCCGCCAGCGCCGCTGCCATGTGATGACAAGCCGAACCCGGTGTCGATTCCCTCACCACGTCTACCCTGAACATCACGCGCGTGCAACTCCCGAATACTGATGATAAATCGAGGGGTTAGGGTGAATATGGGCACAAATTGCAGGATGAACGTCAGGTCCGCCTGCCATAGCTGGTCTAATGAAAGCTTTCCCAAGGCAAACAATAAGTTGATAAGGCAAAACATAAAGACGCTGTGACGGGATGATAGTTCGGTTTAGAATTAGTCAGTTTGCGAGCTTGGATGACAGCGGAAGGTACGGATGGAAAGGATAAAACGGGGACCTACACAAAGAAATAGAGAATGCCCTGCTTGACCAGCATGTTCATATACTGATTGAGTTTCCACCGTTTTGTCACGCGGTACATCTGAAGCGACTGCTTCACGGATTGGGCGATTGCGAAGGTGCACACCACTACACCGTGCACCAACTGTAAAGCGTAGGTCACTTTCACCCAGATGAATGAAGTAGGGTCCACCACGCATAATGAAAAGTCAAGTATCTGGATGGTGGACGCTTCCGGTGGCCAGCAAGTGGGGTGGTAGTGAACAGCTAGTTAGTGTAGCGTACCATGTATTTAGCCAGCGTCTACATACCTGTCAGATTCCTCGGCTCGCTCTGGAGGGCAGTGGCGACGATAAAGGAGATGATTTCCAGGGAAAATAGCGTAAGGAGAGTGATGAGGATGAGCCTCGACCGACTGTACATTGCCCATACGCGAAGGATCATTATCACTGCAGTCACAACCAGAGTTTACTTTTTCAAAATGTGAGCCGCACATTAACTCACAATCGGCTGCACCAAGAAACAGAAGGAATGCCCATCCACTGACGGCAAAGATCATTTTACCTTGAAAACACTGATCAGTAGAGTATACAGAAAAAAAGCGTCGAATGTGTGTGCTCACAACTGTTCAACGGACATCGGATGCGTTGTGAAATTCCGACAATGAGGGTAGGGCGAGTACATACGTCTATGAGTGGACACTTGAGTACGCCGGTTAGTTATCGGCTTCGGAGGAAAAATACCTCTGCGGGACCAGGTAAGAAGCTACTTCCTACTTGAGGAGGGGTCATGATCTGATCAACGTCACGTTTAATGCCAAACATACTGAGCACCATGACTCTGATGAACAATTTGGAGTTGGGGTTCAGTGCAAGTGTTGCAATAACCACAGACTCACACGAGTCGGCAAAGGCCACAATAACGAACCTACGACAATGGTCAGCTTACTGCAGGTCGTGACAATGCACCGGGAAGTTCGATACGCACAAGAACGAACAGCGTCGACACCAAGGTCCAGGGTTTGGTCTATGGTCATATCAGGGACGTCACGCCGCCTTGAAAACAGGTATCTGCTGACCCAGAAATATTCTATCTTCACGGATTATCGGTTAGAAAAACATGGTATATGATGGTAGGGCGTAATACCTCATCCGAAAATGTAAGGACTAACAGCGTAGAAGTTAGTACACCGCATTGGAATAGAACCTATAGCTCACCATGATCATATCCGACGGCAACAAGGATAGCAACTGTCAATGCAATAAGATAAGGCTGTCAATGACAGGGCTCTTCCACTGCGAATGAGGATGAACATACGAGTCACGTAATTATTCTGCTGAAGGTTAATCAGCTCGGACTGTAGCGCAGAAGACATGGTCTTGGTGGATGTGCGTTCCGGGGCCCATCCGTAAGTAACCAGGACTCATTTTATAGCGTTAAATAAGACCGCGGGCACAAGAATCACTGGCATCTGCCGTGAGAGCCCCGACCATTCTTCGGAGGCACACCACTGGTAGAAACAGGCACTTGGTGATTGCTATGTTACGAATCCTGAGCCTATTTCCTACCCCCCGCCCTTTCGAACCACGAATACAATTCGAGTGTGCTCCATATGCAACACCGCTGAAAGGAACACTTGAGCAGTGACTGGAGTTTTTTACAGTTATGCGAGAACTCAGATCACGTGTGATGAATCATAGCAATCCCGCTGCATGTGGAGATGATGCAAATAACTTTACGGCATCAGTAAATGGAGACCATTACATAATGTGTGTCCTTTACCAAGAAGCAACGTGGTTCTCACTTTTCCGGTTCGCAGATTAGCACTCGCTTGTTATGCGTTCGAGTCGCTCAATGAAGAGGACTTCGTGATTCCAACTCTTCATTTTCGTATGACTAGTAGCTATCTCCGAGTTGAAGTACATTTTGTGGCGTTACAGCAGAAAAAGACACAATGCATATTGCCAATATTTATTCAATAGAAGCCAGTCCTGATGGCCTGACGGCCAAATCCGGGTGTAGCACCCGCATGAGGCGTTTTGAAATCGTTCGCTGCACCACGGTTCTTCCCGTAGAGTGTTTACGACATTATCCATCTCTCTTATAAGCATGTCTTCCTCACTCGCTGGACCAGTAACGATGACAGACTCAGCTGACCCAAACAACATCCTGTCTCTTCTCCACTGGGTCCTGTTTTGCGTTTGTGTTCGTGGCGGCACTCTCGGCGGAAAGGCGGCGGTAACGTTCGGCGCGGGGGGGCTTGGTGTGACGGTTGGACCCTTGATGAATTGCGAGTTCCTACGCATTATGGTGCGAGAATGGCCGATGTGCGCGTGCTCAAGCGAGATGCGTCTAGTCTAGTCTTGGTCAGTTGTGGATCTCGCTCGTCGAGACTGTGACGATGACCTTGGTCAGTTTCGGTTTTGGATGTGGTGAGCCACATGGTGGTTGAGCATGACTGGATCGGGTCGAGCGTAGACGCGTCCGGATTTTTCAAGGTGCGACTAGGTGACAGGACTTCGAATTACAGACATGGAGTCATCATAGATACTTGGACCAGATTCTGATCCGTGACACGTACTGAACCCCCGCATATGTAACGATATCCTAAGTGGCGTTTATGGCTTTCACTTGGTTTTCACGATGAGAAATTTCCCTGAGGTCTTCGATCGATGTCCCGTATCGTTTGGGATCGAGACACACGTAAGCGACGTGAGCACTCTCCTCGTATACCTCGCAGTGTATTTTCGGGCCAAATGTTTTCGCAGCCTCGGCATGTTGCCGCATCGCCTCCCACGGAACCAGTTCGTCTTTCTTGGAGAAGACGTACAACCGGAGAGTCTGTAACTTCATCCAGGAGAGGAGTGGAGGGTTCAGAAGCGCCTTGAGGCACTGTGTCCCCATCGTGTCGATTCCAAAGACCATTTGTGGGGAGAGACGAAAGGCGTGCATGATGTGGATGAGAACCAATGCGATATAACGGACGGCGGGATTCCGGATGGCGAAGCTGACGGCCATGCCGATGGAACGGAAGTTGCCAATGGCAGGAGATGAGTCTAGGGTGAGAGCGCTCACGAGATGTTCAGAGGGAGGAATGGATGGGTATTTGCAAGACAAGACTTGGAGTGCACTACCCGATTTAACATGTAAGGGCGTATTAAGCGAATTTCAACGTTTGTCATCTGTACCGTTCGAAAACGAGTGTACGAGAACGCACGGACGGACGCGAGTAGACTCTTGGGTAGAAGGAAGGCAGCCGAGACCCTCGAGGGCTTCTACGACACGAGGAGTCAGTTTTGCTACAACGATTTGTGAACAGGTGTCCCAAACGCAGGTTTCGTATCCCTAACTGCCCTCGTGCCGACGTCCAGAAGAAGGACGGTGCACATTTCAGGATGACCTGGGTAGCATGCGGGTATAAATCGGCGTACTTCCGAGAATAGTTTTGTAGATGGCGTGTTAGCGCTTCCACTATGTGCTGGAACAGTTAATTCGGCTAACACCAACCATTACACTGGCCAACACGCTCCATCCAAAGATGAGAATTACTGTGCGGAAAACGACCGTCATCCAAGGTGACAGGTATTAACACACATGCTTTGGCGCGGAGTTATTCGGTTGCAAGGAGCACTCACAGGAGCGAGGCTAATGTAGATTCCAGGAACTATTGTGACAAAACCTGCGGGAGCTTGAGGTCGTGACTTTGTAGCTCGAGCAAGATATGAAAAAAAATTTAAGAACGAGATTATTGGTTTGGGCGAACAAGGTGTGGACACCGGATGTGTTAGGTTTTGAATTAGAATTGTTTCATCGAATCCCTTTGTGGATGGTGAAGACAGGAATCCACACCGGCTAGTTCCGTTCGTGTGGTGCCACAGTAACCACGGCGGGAATGACGAAGTGCATCTGCGATACGACAACGGTATCCGTCACGGCTGACGGGCAAGCTGGTGGTGTGGCTGAGTCTGGTCAACCTGTGGCCCAAACGACGTTGGACATTACTGCAGCACGTGACTCGCTGACTTGCTCCTCCATGTACTTATGGTGAAGACAGAAATCCACACAGGCTAGTTCCGGTGTAGTACGACACAGATGGGAACGATGAGTGCAGCAGCGCTTGACTAGTCAGCCCCTGTAGTCCCGGATTTTTTCAGAGTTTTAAGTAGGGATCCGGGCTAGACTCACATTAGCCATGTATCGCAAACCATCAAGGGTCCAAACGTCACACCAACCCCCTCCGCGCTGACGTCGTCGCTGCAGTTCTGCCGAGAGCGCCACCAGCAACACAACCGCGACACAGGACCCGAGAAGAGACAGGATGTTGGTCGAGTCAGCTGAGTCTACATGGACGGAGGCATGGCATAGTCAGAGATCTCAGATCCTGCGAGCGAAAAAGACATGCTTATCGTCAGAGAGACGGAGAATGTCGTAAACACTCGACAGGAAGAACCATGGTGCAGCGAATGATTTCAAAACGCCACATGCAGGGCCACATAGGCCTGGACATCACATCGGGCCTGACTACGACTGCCAAATTGTGCCAATATGCATCAAGATTACCTTTGAATGACTGCCAAAGTATGTCTCTTTGCATTACATAATACCTGCCTCCTTGGGTGACCGTCCTTCTTCCACAGTGTAATCCTCACCTTTGGTTGGAGTGCGTTGATCAATGTAACATTCGAGTGTGAACCAAATTAACCGTCCAGCACATACTAGTGCCGCTAACACGCCATGTGCAAAAGCGACTATTAATAACTGCCCAGTACCACCGTCTGGACACCCCGATATTCAGGATTTTATTAACTTGCTAAAAATAAATGTGTTATTAACAATTGGGTTTTCGCCCGTACCCTAATTCCAGCCAACTAAGAAGCGTTTGTTTCAGCAGTTTTGCGGATGAAGTATACGTGGTTCGGGTAAGGTAGAAAATAGGTTCAGGGTTCGTGTCATAGCAACCTCAACTTGGTGCCTGTTTCTGGTGGACGGCCGACGAACGATTGGAGCTATCACGGTGGACGAGCCCTGCGCCAAGCAGTGTTGTGGTCTCAACACTACAAAATCAGTGTCCACTTACGACTGCCTCTAATCACACACCTATCAAGACCATGTCTTCTGCGCTACAGTCCGAGCTGACTAGCCTTCAGCAGAATAACTACATAACTCGTATGTTCACCCTCATTCGTGGAAGAGCACTATCAGTGACAACCTTATCCCATCGACAGTTGTTATCATTATTTCCGTCGGATATGATTATGGTGAGCTATAGGTTCTATTCCAATATGATGTACTAACTCCTTCGCTGTTAGTCCTTACATTTTCGGATGAGGTATAATGTCTCAACACCCTACCATCATATACAATGTTTTACTGACTGATAATCCGTGAAGATAGAATATTTCTGGGTCAGCAGATACCTGTTTTTCAAGGCGACGTGACGTCTCTGATATGACCACAGACCAAACCCTGGACCTGGATGTCGACACTGTTCGTTCTTGTGCGTATCGAACTTTCCAGCGCATTGTCACGACCTGCAGTAAGCTGAGCATTGTCATAGGTTCGTTATTGTGGCCTTTACCATCTCGTGTGAGTCTGTGGTTATTACAAGACATGATTGAATTCCGACTCCAAATTGTTCATCAGACTTGTTTGCCTCAGTATGTTTGACATCAAACGTGACATTGATCACACTGTGACCCCGCCCTTAGTAGGAAGTAGCTTCTTTCCTGCTCCCGCAGAGGTATTTTGCTTCCGAAGCCGATAACTAACGAACGTATTGAAGTGCCTGCTCATAGACGTATGTACTCGTCCTACCCTCATTTTCGGGATTTCACAACATATCCGATGTCTGTTAAACAGTTGTGAGCACACACTCCCAACGCATTTTCCCCTTTCTACTCTACTCACGCGAGTGCTTCCCAAGGTAAAATTATCTTTGCCATCAAAGCGTGGGGACTCCTTCTGTTTCTTGGGGCAGCCGATTGTGAGTTAATGTGCAGCTCACCTTCTGAAAAAGTAAACTCTGGCTGTGACTGCAGTGTCGATGATCCTCCGCGTATGGGCGATGTATAATCAGTCGAGGCTCGTCTTCGTCATTCTCTTTACGTTGTTTTTCCTGGAGATCACTTCCTTCATCGTCGCTACCGCCGTCCAGAGCGATCCGAGGTATCTGTCGGGTATGTAAACGCTGGCCAATTACATGGTACGCTACACTAACTAGCTGTCCATCGCCCCCACTTGTTGGCCATCGTGAAGCGGCCACCATCCAGATACTTGATTTTTCATTTTGCGTGGTGGACCCTACCTCGTTCATTTGGACGAAAGTGATTTACAGTTTACAGATGGTACATGGTGCAGCGGTTTGCACACTCGCGATCGTCCAATTCATGAAGCAGTCGCTTCAGATGTACCGCGTGACAAAGCGGTGGCAACTCAATCAGTACATGAACTTGCTGGTCAAGCAGGGCATTCTCTACTTCTGTGTGTAGGTACCGGTTTCATCCTTTCCCCCCGTATCTTCCGCTGCCATCCAAGCTCGCAAACTGAACAATTCTCAACCGAACTAACCTCCTGTTTCAGCGTCTTTATGTTTTGCCTTATCAACTTATTGGTTTCCCTTGGAAAGCTTTCGTTAAATCAATTATGGCAGGCGGACCTGACGTTCATCCTGCAACTTATCCCCATGTTCACCCTAACCCCTCGATTCATCATCAGTATTCGGGAGTTGCACGTGCGTGATGTTCAGGGTAGACATGGCGAGGGAATCGACACCG
>JBBPNN010000970.1:0-13442 GCA_038090935.1 Hortiboletus campestris | reverse complement strand
AACATTTTTTGGCTTTTTTTTAAAAAAATAAATAATTTTTTTAAAAAAAAAAAAGCGACTCCGAGTCTTGGTTCGGATGGGATACTAGGTTGTCATGGATTCAATCACTGCTCGGCCTCGTTCGTTCCGCATCTGTCCACCCTCTGTCGTTCTCCGTGCATGCTCGGTGCTTGGGGCGCTGGCTGACTCGACGAGACATTGTCTAATCCTTTTTGCTTTCGACGCGCTCGAGCGTGCACGCTTCACAAGTTCACAACCATGCTTGGAACTATCCAAATCGTGTGTCTGGACAGTGGACTCGGATTCGAATACTGCTGTCAAGGTGATGAAAAGTACACCAAGGTGGGTTCAATACGTCCAAGATCCTCTATGTACATCATGATGATGAATAGATACGAAATAAGATAGCAGGATGTGACGATGCCGATATACATAAACGTGATGGCAGAAATGCAAGCGTGCGTGTATCGATACAAAGGGGTCCCAATTGAAAAATGCCAAGGAAAGAAAAAGAGAATAGATGCAGCAGAGAGACCGGGTGCTAGTGCAAATACAGGCCTGACGTTGCGAACCTGCTTGCCCCCGCGCAAGTGGTGTAGAAGTAGCCCTGGTCGACGACCTGAGGGTAGATACCCATATCAGGGGTAGCGAACAAATCCGGCTGCGAGAACGGAGCACCGGACGAGAATGTGTCGGTAGCGTAGCCGGAATGTTCGTAAGGTGCAACGGCATACGGGAAAAGGGAAGCAGGCACGGGTATCGCTGCATCGTCGATGGCATACGGGGGGAGGAGTGTGGGTGCGGGTGCGGGTGCCAGTGCATTGTTGTACGGAACCGTGGATGTGGGGAGAAACGAGGCAACGGGTGGCCAGTCATTAAACTGGGCAAGGAAGTTGTCGAGCACCTCATCGAAAATGGTCAACTCAGGGGTGGACTGGGCAACCGCGTCAACGATGTAAAGGCCCTCCTGCGCGGGCACGGGCAGTTGTGGGTGCTGTCCAGCGGGTACCTCCGGTGCGGTCCATAATCCCGAGTTGAGAGGAGGAACGTTCTCAGGGTAGGGATTCGGCACAAGTTGCGACTCGTTGGCGTGTGCGCGTTGGATGATCAACTGAGTGTTGTATGCCGCAGAACCGTTCTTGATTCCCTCCTCGACGTGGCCGTCGACGAACGAGAGAGATGGAGAGGAGGAGGAGGAGGAGGAGGAGGAGGAGGGCAGGTCCGATGGGGACACTGAGCGCGCTGAACCACTGCGCGACAAGGTAGAGTATGGAGAGACCCTGCGTCGCTGCCCTGCCCTGCGGTGGACCCCGGAATTTCGTTTCGGCTGATAACCATGGCGCTCCTTTCGGTGTCGCGTGAGGGAACCCGGGTCAGAGGTTGCAAACGCGCACCCCTCTTCGGGGCACTTGTTCGGACGTTCACGAGAGCTATCAGGCGAGTGAGCGAGGCGTGCATTGCTTGGTACGTGGCATACTCACTGGACGTTGAGGTGGGTGCGTAGGTTTGATCGCTGCAGAGTCCTATAAGTGCATTCAGGGTAGTAGGGGCAAGTATGCATCCTATTGGGACCGGTCAACGTCGCCTCGCGAAAGAATATCCTTTGATAATGTACGTACAACCCTTCCTTGTTCGTCGAGTGCGTCTTTAGATGCCGCCCTAGGTCAGTTTTGCGGCTGATGGTCTTTCCGCAGACGTTACAGTCTACGGCGGTCTGAATAGGATGGATTAGTGACGCGTGCGCGCGATGCTAATGGAAGACGTACAGAGGCGCGAGGTCCTGTCATGACGCTGAAACTGAATTCCAGTCAAGGGGGTGACTGAGAAGAGGGGGATTTGTGGGCTGAGGAATCACTGATAGACGTGCAGGAGGAGGAAAGGATAGATCGCGTGTCCACTGAGTGGAAGATAGGCCCTTGGGATGAACCAACCCGTCATCACCACGCGTTAATTTATAGGATTGGGGGGTCCACATGTTGACCATTGAACAGAGTGATTGCGTCGGAGTAACTTTTCATAGCCACAGGGAAATTACCCTGTTAGGCTATTTTCAGAAAGCAATCACATTGAGAGGTCCAAGCGTCAGGGGGTGCCACTCGCGTAGGGGATTGAGCCACTCGGTTATTGAGCATGGTACGAATATGGTGAAAATACTTGATTGCGTTTCAACATGTTCTCCAAAATTACCCAGTATGGTAATTTTGAACGAGTGGCTCAGGGTACAAGTCGGCCGTTTGTCTTCGTTTCAACGAAGGGATGTCTTTCGCGATGATCTGAATCCATATTTCGAAGGATGGAGGAAGGAGTCCAAGTTTGTCAGTGATCGCCCTCTTGCTTCTTGGTGAGACAATTGAGCCCAATTCGGTGCTTACGTTATCGATTGCAAAGAGAAAAACAACCCCTGACTCGGAGCGCGGGCTGACTGGATGACGAAGGTGATCACCACCTGTCCGACCTGCCAAGTTGTCGAAGCATTGTTCATGTTCACGGGACAAATTCGTGGGGTTTTGTTTTTAGTCGTACTGGAAGAAGGGCGTATGCATGTTAGTATATGGAACCTTCCAGCTTGACATTGGACAAGATGCAAAACACTTGGGACTGACACGGGAGAGAATCAATGAGGGTACGAAGTAAGTCCACTTACCAGCCCTATTGCAGACCATCGTCTTCTTCCCAGAGACGCTTCCTTGCGCTTGCGGCCGAGCCATGCGAAACGTGTACAAACCCGTCAGACAGAGTGTACAAATGTCCAGGCGCATGAAATGCAGTCCTTGTACTCCCACTCCTTCCCCTCTTCTGATGGGGTCCAATAGGTGTGTCTCGAGAAGGGGTAGATGGAGGCGATGACTTTAACACACGCGGTGGTCAAGAGATTCTTTTACAGTGACAACACTTTACACCTAAATGTTCGGTGGATCGTCGGATAAATGGAAGAAATTCTGTAGAAATGATATTTATGTTGGACGTCTGGGATTCCGAACGAGTCCTCGTGCCAATGGCACTCGCCGGCAGAGGGAAACTTTCACAGCCACACAGTACTGGCTCTTATTAGCCAGCTTAGCTCATCCTGTGCTTGCATTCCAGCACTCTTCGTCGCCTTTTCAAACCTAACAGACCCCCCCAACCACCACCGGAGGAGCGGTCCACAAACCCGGCGAAAGCGGGAGAACTTGTGCCAGTTTCCGCACTGATCTTCTGCCCACTTCGGTTCGTATCTTACTGTACTGTAACCTTTTTGTTTGAGGCGTACGGGTACCTCAGGTCCGCCGACATCCTCCCGACTCAGGCGATAGAGAAAACTGGCAATACCAATACCTCAACATATCATATCTCGTCGCATTACCAGTGGCCGGAGTGCATGGAGTCTTCGGGTTATCGGGCGCCTGACACGACTTGATTCCAACCAATTTGCTACAAGTACAGGTTACAAAGACATCGTCGACAACACTCTTACATGCACCATAAACTTCATATCCAAAATCGTGATACGGAGACGGAGACGGGGGAAGGAGACGGTGACGGTGATGGGATGGTGATAGAAGGGGGGACGGAAATACAGGCAGACGGAACACGACTCGGTGATAGAATGACAACAATCCTCACTGCCCACGTCCAGCGCGATCTCCGCTCCGAATTCAAAATCGTGACATCATTTACTCCAGGCGGTGAGCGTGCTTTGGAACCCATCCGGGTTGTCACTCTGATGAACAACGCCGTTTTGACCCACGCTAAGTTGGTACGTCGAACCGACGGTAGACAGGCTGTAGACAGCCACGCTCGATACCGAGTCGATGTTGAAGATGTGTGTTTGACACGAGTTGGAAGTGAGGCAGGTCTGACCGTAGTTCTATGATCGGCGTCTCATGGTCAGATCAGGGATTTTATGTTGCTTGAGCGGACACTTACCTGGTAAAAGCTGTAAAAGCCAGCACCTGAGTGAGAGGGGGGTCAGTCATAAGGTTGAGATTATGCGGAATCGCACTACTGACCGAAGATAATGATGTTGGACGAGGATTGTACGTACATACCCCAGGCCGTATTGACACTGTTGGAAAATGTTGGATCATGATAGGTAGAAGAAGAACTATACGGGGCCGGAGCAGCAGGGATAGGTTGATAGTAGGGCTGAAGGAGGGAATGATGTTAAGTACAACTCAGGAGAAGAAAACCAGACGGCCGCCTACTGTCTCTGTCTGGGCAAACCCTATGTAATGATTCTTAGCGTTCACCAAGTTATACTGGTAGAGAGCCGCGTGTTCCGCTGGCATGGTACATCATTGATTCCGCTTATACAGGGCCAATAGACTCAATAGACTTACAAGCTGTGGCGATGACCATCGTCAGGATCAGGAAGGACGGAGATACAATCGACTTACAAGTTCCAATGAACCAAACAGGTCCCTCTGATTCTGAAAGGATACCACGCCCAGTGAAGATTGAAGTTTGAGGTGAACCAGTGGCATCGAGATCGTGGTCTGCAGTCCACACCCAGGTCCCCTGATCATTCGATGAATCCACGCGGTAGGGATAACAAATCAACACCGAACCTCAAAGTATGCACTAGATCCAGAGGTTAGATGGATGGCCAAGAATGCAGCTTGGCATGCTGTATTCACAGAGCCAGATGGGCAGTTCACATCTTGCAGGTTGGTACCTTCAGCTAGATGCACTCTATTAATCCGTGTTGCATACTGGGGAAGTACGGTACGGACCTCCTCCAAGCCTGTCGATCACGAGGTGAGCCAGACCCCCGCAGTAGGGCTAGACAACTTACCGGATGTGAGTATCCCAGAGACCAGCAGCGCCTTGCTGACCAGAGGGATCGTGGACATTCCATTCAAGCAAGATTGCCCCCGGAGCTTGAAAGAATTGAGAAGAGCCATGGTCAGGAAGCGTTCTGCTCACCAGGACCAGCCGTGGAGAATATGATGTCACTGATCTCTAAGACACCCTGGGAGCCAGCGGTGCCTGCTTGTACAACGACACGCGGGTTTGTCTGAGATTGGAAATTGCTGCCTCCTCCAAGGATGACAGACCATGCCTCTCCGACGATCTGAGTTCCCGCAGGAATGGTGATGGTGTTCGTGACGTAGTATATACCCGCATCAAAGAAAATGATCTTGCATCCCGCGTACTACGAAACAAACGTGTTAAGATGAGAATCCCAGCGTCTGTATAGACATCAACTATACCTGGTTGAAGACGTTCTGAATGGCAGCAGTGTCATCTGTCTTGCCGTCACCCTTGGCACCCTGACTCTTGACGCTGATGATCTGGCTCGCTGCGTAGTTTGCGTATTGAGGATGTGATTTTCCAAAGATTCGGCCCGAGCTGTCGAGGAGTACTGAGGGCTTGTTGGCCGAAGCAATATTGCTCTGGACCCAGGTCTTCTGGCCCCCAGTTCCAGAGTACACGTGTCCTTGACCCCATGAGGCAATAATAGTAGTCCCTCCCGCGAGGATAGTAGCTCCATTGGCAACACCAACCGCCGTGGGAACGTTCGCCAGTTTGATGTTGTTGAGAACCAAAGAGTAAGGAAGGGTGCCGTTACTAGCAACAGAGGACCGAACGAATACGGGCGTGTTGGCAACGACTGCATCGATGATGGCCTCGGAACCAACGCCCTGAGGAAGTCTGGTCAATAACGAAAGGATGAGTCCGTGAACAGATACTTCACCTGACTCGCTTTCGTGGTTCCGCCAACAATCAAATCAAAGCCAATCTGTGAAAGAGGATCAGGCACGCTGCTCGACAGGGCGCAATTCACATACCTGGCAGTTATTGATAGTAACGCCCTGGAATGTGAACCCTGGTGGAGATATCAGAGAAGGTCCCATTGATCGACAGCGAAACAACGAACCCCAGTTCCAGATACCCGATACGGCTGAAGAATACCTGATGAGCGTCCGTTTACATACATTACAACTCCCACTCACCAACGTTGGCATTGTTGACCGTAAGATTGCGAACCGTGAATTGTTGACTTCCAACCTCAATGCCCATCTTTCCTGAATAAAAGTTCATCATTTGGTTCGGTTCGCTGAGGGTCGTCGATTACCCCCATTGAAAATGATGTCTGGCGACAAGTAAGCGTCCGTGTAGTACATCATCATGAGTACTTACCTTCCATGAAACCACCACTGGAAAGATGAAGGAAGGTGGGTATAAAGCAAACAAGAATTCATAAACTATAATGAATACCCACCTGCCATTCTCCATGAACATCCCTGTCACAAAAAATTAGGTTCGTACCAGGAGATGCCGTTCCTTTTCTTACCTTGATGATTAGTGTCAGGGGCAGTGGACATTTCGACCACGATATTAACCAACGAAGTCGCCTGAGCCACTTGCCAATGTAAGCCGATTGCCGAATTCCCGGAAGGAATCCGCCTCAAATCGATGATCAAATTGCGCACGGAGCGGAAGCTACATCAAGACACATCTCAGCACGTGAATGATGCAAGGGAATCGACAACCCGAACAAGTTGTTTTGATTAGTGAACCACTGGGCACCCCAGCCATTGGGAATGTAAGGGTCGGCATCTATTTCGCTTTAGATCCAATGTCGTAATGAGGTCCGAAGGAACTGACCGATGACCGCAAATCCGCTGAAGTTTGGGCTCGCGAGAAGCGTTGGAGGATTCTTTGCATCTCCGATCATTTGGGTATAATAGTAGGTATTAATAGCTGATGAAACAAGATAAGTGCTATCATGGGTCAGAGCGGCGCACACGCTAATCATACTCGATGGATTTACCCGCGCGGGAAATATACGATTGCCGGGGAGAGACTACAGGTTTCTGGTTAATAGTAAAGCGCAGAGGGGGAAGGAAGTCATACGTTGACTCGGCACAGGAGCCTCCGCCGCAGCGAGCTCCAGACGACATAGCTGAACTGTGGATGCAAACATCAGTGAAAGCCCTCGCGAGATCATTGAGAACTCACTTGATCGCGGCCGTATCATCAGAAAAGCCATCACCCTTGGCTCCAAAGTCTTTAACATTGCGAAAAACTTGATATGAACTTGGGTTGGAATTGAATGGAGACGTTCCCTGGTGTCTGATTGTCTCAAGCCAATAAGGATCAGTAGGTGACGCCGTGCCGCTACCTAGAGGAGCTGAGCAAGAGGAGCCGAGACCAGAGGCAGTTCGAGGGGTACACAATATTGTACCGAGAAGGAGCAACGCAGAACCTAACCGCATGGCTGAAGGTACACCGAAGAGAAGACGTCGCGAAAACGGTGATGGATTCCACTGCGAAAGATGGGGGGAGCAGGGCCTTTATATACTCACCCCATGTTTCGTGAGCGCTCTGCACGGATTTCATCCGACCGAAGGAGTGAGAAAGAAGCTATTGGAGCACGAGGTATACTTGTACATCACATTGACCTACGATCGGTAACGAGTTAGGGTCGTCACCAACAGGAGGAAAGACAAAAACATATTTAGTCAGGGAGTATGATCCTATGGCATGCACGTCAGCGGCCCATTCTATGGGGTAGTGTACACAACCGTTCTGCTGTCAGGTGGAGAACATCGACGGAATTCAAATTGAAGACGTGTGGCAGACACCCGTGCCTGTGACGGAGTCGTGGTCAAAACCCGAGATACACCCCCTGGTTTGGATCGCGGACAGGAAAGAACTTGGAGCGGGTGGATCAGCTTCGAACGAGTTCAGCATGCCGGAACGCCATCCGAAGAACTGATGGTGCGGGACGGTCCTAGAGTCTATCACCGAAACGCTAGGTTGGTTACCTAACAAGTGTGTTCGAAACTGTCGATTGCTTGATTGACCTGGGTCCGTACTTGGGTCCAATATGTGCAGACGCGGGTATGGAGGGAGGCAACGGTGATACAACCATTCGGATCTCAGTCACCTGAACCGTTGGGTCATTCATTCACCATATAGAGTAAAACACCCCACTTTGATGAAATCCGACTTACCTGCAGGTGACTGCATGCAAGCACCCTCCGCAAATTGCATATATGGAAGTGCCGATGATACACTGAGCTTCAAAGACTATCAATCAAATCTCATGCTGCCACGTCCTACAAAGATCTCAAAGGATCAGCCATCACTTAAACCAGTTTTGCCACATTCATCTTCCGTAGATCACAATCCTACAAGGTTCGTCAGGTGGAAACTAAAATGCCGACGCATTGCATACCGAGGAAAACACGTGCCGTGTATGGTATTCTGACAACGAAGCAGACACTCAGCAGGGCACGAAGCCGAGCAGTAACACGTGTGAAGGTGCTTTGAACCGCCAGACAAGAGAAGGAAGCCAGTCAAGCCATGTGGGGAGTATATCAATACAGTACCTCCGCTTGGCCACGCTGGCTTTGCATGAAAAAAGTATAATAACACTTTGGTTAATATGGTGTGTTCCGCGTCCATAACGGAACGCCTCCAAACTCTTTTGCGCGTGCGACGCAATCGCCGCCGACCACAACGCGTGCTGTGAGAAGCGTAACGGAATATACAATTTAGGAGGACTAGCACGCGAAGTGTGCGCAGAGTATCAAAACAGTTTACTATGTAAGGGAGTCAACTGCCTTGATCAAGTGACAGGGCAACGCACTATCATCATCCACCCGCTCAAAAACAGAAAAAGGACTGCTTCCAACCCCTGCTAATGCGGCGGCTTAAGTCGTTGGCACTGGCTCTTTAGAGGGATGCTGCTGCGATGTTGCTTGAACCATGAGCTTCAGAGCGGGACGAGGTTCATAACTTGACGGCAAGATTCGTGGCCTGCAGACTTCAAGCTTCAAGAGTCCAAGGAAGAAATCTGTTTGCTTTCGTCATCGTAAACAACTGCCAATTACCAACCAGCGATGGTACATCCGAGTCGGACGGTTCATCACTATGTACATTCAACCGGCCAACTACTTCCCACCTCCCACCACCCATCGAGGACGCCAAAGTGGAGGGGATTATCGGCACGTCTCTGCACAGGACCATGGCTCTGAAGCTGTATGACAGCCTCAACGAGCTTCCCGCACCTGGTTCGAACTTCTCGGCCAGTCGCATGAACCCCCCATGCACTGCCTTCAAACTCTCACCTCTGTCCGCTTAACGAGCACGTTTAGGTCGTGTTTATCGTGCGGATACTCATCCCTTTGAACCAAGACAAGACAGGATCCATCTCGGCTGAATTCTCTGTATCTCATTCTTCCCTGGCTGGATGCTCTCCTTGACCGCGAAGATATGCAGAGCGGCACAATTGTAGAGGATGACATTGCGGAGCCATCTTCGCCGGGCGCAGACGATGAAGGTATCTCTGACGAAGAAATCGAAGACGGTTCATCGCTGCTTAACCGAATCACCATCCTCACCTACTCCTATGGATGCAGTCCCCATGGACAGGGAAACGCAGGCGTTACGGCTCATCGCCTGTCTTCGACAGCCATTTGGAGCACTCCTATTCAGGCCTGCATCAACGCGTCGGCGCACGGTGGTGTACAGGCGAGTCGCGGCCGATAGTATCATTGCTGTGCAATTGCGGGAGAACGTCACCTTGACTGATATTCTTGACAATGTACGCATACTGGACGTTCTGTAGTTTCTATCGGCGAGCATATATGGATACGGTATCTCACCTATGTAGAGTACAAGTAGAGAACATGAACAAGATGGACGATGGTCGTAAGAGATCGTGATGGTTCATGGACTGCAAGGGTATAGGCTCAGTCCCGACAAAAGAACCTGCTGTCGAGTCACCATGAAGCAGAGAGTAACAAGAAAGTACAAGTGGACAAGTCATATACCTCAGTGATCATGGATATTAGAGAGGGCTGAGCAAAAAGCAAGAGCGGACGTGCCCGTATCTCCTTGGCACTTCTCTCGATGCTCTCGACATGCCCGCCTGCAAGACTCCGAGTACCCTCGTGCCCTGACCCTATTCAAGTGGGACTCTGTTGTGAGTTAGTCTGGATGACGCGCACGCGTCGTCGTCTGTCGCGTCCGCAAGGCATCCCGGCAGTCTATAGCCTGAGTCTCGTGCCTGGACAAACCTAGAATAGCATCCATATCTTCATGCCGTTATCATGGTGGAGGAATGGTTCCGGTGCGGCTGTCCGAAACACAACCCGGTCTGGCCGTCAACAAACGCCGAATACACGAGGCAGCGGTATATCGATAAGAGGGCAGCGTGTATCGAATACGATGCCACGACTTACCATTGACTCTCGCTATTTTTTTCGTCGTTGAAATCCCCGTCTACAATGGCCGGTGCGTACTGACAAGATGGAGCAGTGCGTTGATGCTGAGCGTTGGACAAGAGCGTTCCCCGCCCATCGAAATTAACATCGGGAGCCCGATGCAGGCGGTGGCATTTTCAAAGAACGGGGATTATCTCGTGAGCGGCGGTGACAAGGGGGTTTGTGTGTGGCGAGTCGAAGACGGCGAAGAGATCGCAACGATGGCGGTGGAGTATGTCCAATGTCTCGCTGTCTCCCAGGACGACAAATGGATTGCAGCGGGGACATTCACAGGCAAGGTGATTGTGTTGGATACAAAGACAAACGAGACGGTCTTTGTGCACAAGGAGGGTGTCAGCGACATCAGAGCGGTCGACTTCTCGCCCGACTCGACCCGACTCGTCTTGGCGTCGTTGAACGGCACAACCTCCATCTGGGACTTTGCGGCTCGCGCACGCGTCGTTGGTCCTCTCCGCCACGAGAGTTGGGTGATAGCAGCCAAATATTCACCGCAGGGCGATCGAATCGCGACAGCCATTCATAATCGCAACTCTGTTCGGGTCTACGACAGCGACGATGGTCGATTGCTCGTAGATATCCCGGCGAAGGTAACCTCGCAGTACAACACCGGTCTCCTCTGGTCGAACGCGCATCTCCTCAGCATATCTGGCACTACAATGAAGGAAGTCGAAGCGTCGACTGGGTCAGCAGTCTCGGAATGGCTAGTTCCGGATAACGACAGTTTCTCGTGCATTGTGCTGTCGCACCACAGGGAATTCATCGCATACTCGGCACACCGTTCTGTTACGTTCTGGGACACGTCGACACACACACAGCTCGGTCTCCTCCAACATGCTCAAGACATACGTTCAATTGCACTTTCGGCAGACGATCGCTTCCTCGCGATTGGTGGAGAGGGCGGGAAAATTACCATCGAATATCTCCGAGATATCCTTCCCCCATCCTATTTCACTGTCAGTATCGCGTATATTCTGGTCCAATACCGTATTGGCATGGCTTTTCGTTCGACATGGAAACTGATTGCGTTTGTCTCTCAGGTACCATTCATCGATATCAACAACACTGCACTCGATTCCTGGAAGCAGGACCAGCTCGCAGACACGGAAGCTTCGTTGACGAAAGCAATCACCAATTCTGGGAAGCCCAGCTACCATGCATTCGCTAACAGAGCACTCTTACGAGCCCATTTGCGACATTGGGACATAGCGATCGACGATGCCACAAAGGTGAGTTCTGCTTTGCTCTCCTGTCCCGCACGCTTGTGCTTCCTCTAAATTACTTCAAGTCCGTCAAGATTCGTCCGTCCGTCATTGGATATATCGCACAGAGTATAGCACTCATCGGCGGAGGAAAAAATTCGGAGGGTTGTATGGTGTACGACTTTGCCTTCAGGCACTGTCATCCAAATGGTGTGGACCTTCTTCTCTTGATAAAGGTGTGTCTTCTGCGCATGGTAGAAATCAATCACCCTTCAACTACTTTAGGCTATCGTCCTGTTCATGGCCGGAGGGCATGATGATGCTTTATTGCGCATAGAGGCCCTCATCGCCACTGTACACTTAAACTCAATATGCTATATGGTTCAGGCACGTACATATGCACTACCGCATGACAAATATTACAATTGACATTTTCCGTAGGCTTATATGCATCTTCTGCTTGGGAACTCACGTATGGAGAACAACGACTATGAGGGTGCGATACAATTGTTTGAGCACGCACGAGCAGAACTGCGCGACCACACGAGTCGAGAGCTCTTGGCGATCTCTCTGGTAAGCTTCCCAACGGCTCTCTTACAACATATCGAGATCGGACATCGTCTTAACAGATATCCGGATGGAAATTCGATAATATCGGCATCACAATTCAGCGACATCTCTGTGAAGCCCTGTGTGCGGGGGGTCGTGCAAAGGAGGCGAGTGACGTTGTTTTGGAGATGGTAAACTCTCTTCGAGAAGAGGTATATGCGAGCGAAACCATCCCCATTTGGGTGTCCGGTAAATTCATGTTCGATCTGTTTGACTGCTGCGCATTCAAAGCCTACCCAGATTTCACGCAACGATGTCTCGCCTCTCCCGAAATCAAGGGTGATACAACTTTTAAGGCAGCGCAAAACGATGAAGTGCCGACGCTTCACTCAACCCTCGGTACTCCCTCACTGCTCTTGATAGAGTGGGCAAGAGCAAAGTTGATGAGTAGTTCGTGGAAAGATGCCCTGACCGCCGCTATCGGGGTAAGTATCCTTCTTTGTGCTGATACACTTCGTGGGCCTGATACACTCTTGATTTGTAGTTTATGGCTCCGAGATTCATGATATATCGTGTCGTTTGTGAACGTCTCGAATCAGTCGACCGTACAATGGACGCTGCTCAGTGTTTCCACCAGATGGTGAGCGAATTGGAAGGGGAAACAAACTCACATGATGAACAGGAAAAGTGGGCACATGGTAAGCCGTCGCGCGTACCGTGGAAGTAGTGTCATTCATGTGACCATCGCTTATTAGACTTCAAACATCGTTGTTGTCGGAAGCTGGAGGACACCGGAGACGTAGCATCATTCGCACAGAAACATGTCGTGGCCATTGCCCACTATTCAGCTGTGTTGTCTCTCAATACTGCTAGCCATCCAGACCTTTTCATCAAGCGGAGCAAGGAACGCATGACCATGGGCTTATGGGAGGATGCCCTAGATGACGCAAACCAGGCACGTCATTTCTGTGCCGTACTATGCATTCTTTTCGACGCAGAACCAACAGGCGATCGTGCTCGATTCTTCGTCTCCATGGAGCTACGAGAAGATTCTGACTGAGTGGACACAAGTAAATTTGACAAATGGTTTATGGAAGGGTGCTTTGTCTGCCACCCGTGACGTGTGTTATCGCTCTTGCCAACTCTTGACATGAAATTAACTCGTATTGGAGTTCGAGGTCCCGAGGCTCACGATCTATCGAGCCCTATGTGAAGGTCTCGAAAGGGTCGAAGGGATAACGGACGCGATCGAGTGTTTCCACCAAATGGCGAACGAATTGACAGAGGAGACAATTACGCAGGGTGAACAAGCAGAATGGGTTCGCGGTAAGCCATCGTGCATATCGTGCAGGTGGTACGATTTATGACCATGCTCCTTCAGGTTTCAGGTATCGCTGCTCCGAAAGGCTGGAGCGTCTCGGAAATGAAGCCATGGATGGTCAGCGAAACGACGAAGCCATTGGACATTATTCCG
>JBBPNN010000969.1:0-13462 GCA_038090935.1 Hortiboletus campestris | reverse complement strand
TATTTCTTTTAAACAAGGCTTAGACATATAAAAATTGTCCTGTAATGTCTGATCTACTATAGCTGTCGTTGTTGCTGTATGCGAGCTCATATAAATCTGCTGGCGCAAATGGCGGTGGATGACTGTACATGACATGCCCAGTGAAGACTCGGAGGCCAGTGGCAGTGGGAAATTTGGGATGCCGCGCCGCGCGAGCAAATAAAGCGACACGTGACTTACTACTAGCTAGTGTCACTGCCCTGACTCGATGATCGCCGACTCGCCATATGTCCTGGATCCATGGGACGGACCAGAACGTCATCGCCCAAGAACGTGAGCAAGGCGTCCCGCGGTATGACATCCCTGACCTGCCTTCCATGCCTGGTGTGAAGCGGCTTTTTTTTGGAGGGGGTGACTCGGAGGGAACGAATGGACTGAGGAGCCTGAATGTGGTGGGAGATGTAGAGGGGGAATGGCCCGGATTGCGGTGGCAGATGCAGAGACCCTGCACCCACGTGTCTTAGCACCTCTCTTTCAAATCTTTCCCTGCGTCCGCACCAGAGTACCTCCCACGTCTTCTCGAGGTCCACCAATCCCTCAACGCGCCGCCTGAATCCCTTTGAAAGTTATACTCGGGCTCGTATACACACATATCCGAGTTGGATGCTGACCTTTCTGGCAGAAATCGGGCTCGGGCATGGTCCTGGATCCTGCCTTCCACTAACCGTTCCCGAACTTGCTGGCATCTCCGCCATCAATAGTTGTCAACGGCATACCGGTACCTACAACGAAGGCGACGCTCGAAGTGGATTGTACTTGTACGTGTCTATCGTGTACAACATTTTCATATGTCTCGCTCCTCGGTGTCTCGCGACTCTCGCCATATTCTGGACGTGTGTTGGCTTACCTCATAGACGGCCTGGTCACCAGACTAGCTCATAGCCGAGTTGAACATTCCCCGCCGCGCCAACTGCCAGCTGCACTCCAGTCTCGTTCAGGATCAGACAATTCGACACATACGCAGTGACATTTTAATGGGACCGAGAGTGCAGGGATTCACCGTAATGTTGTACCAGCCAAGTTCTAGTGCTGGTTTGATCAGAAGTGAGCATCTTGAGAGAACAAAACATGGCCAAGCTTAGCGGCGGATTGGGTGCTCTGACCGCAAACTTACTGGCGCAATACGGCTACGTCGGCTGTAGTACATCATCGTGTCAATCCAGGGTAGAGGAAACTTCTGGGAATGGCCTACTGGAGACCAAGGACGCCATTCGACCGATACCCGCGCTCGTCACCATCTACGAAGAATGTATTCAATCCGGGGGACATGATCATCTAGAGTTGGGGCACCCAGTCCACCGAGTTCCTTGGAAGCCTGTTGTACCCGTTCCTTGACCTCTCCTTCGAGGGTCCTGTCTGCAGGAACCAAACGCGTCACCTCTAGGGAGGGCTTGCTCTCCGGCTTAGCCCTCTCTAGACCACAATCTGTTGTGCTGCATACTTGTAGCATAAGAAAAGGCCGCGTGCATTGATGGCCATAGTTGAACTGTTCCCATTCCTCTACGTGGCCTATAGTACACCATCATGTCAGTTCAGGATGTAGGAAACTTCTGAGAATGACCTTCCGGAGCCCAAGTTCGCCAGTCGACCGATACCCGCATTCGCCACCATTTACGAAGAATGTATTCAAGCTGGGAGACATGGTTAATTGAAGTGCGATATCTACTCAGGGCAGCCAGTCCACCGAGTTCCTTGGAAACCTGCTGTGCCATTCCTTTAATTTCTCCTTCGATGGCTCCATTTGCAAGAACCAAATGCATCCTTCGAATGATCTTCTTGAAGTCGTCGTCCGCGACCGCACTGATCGTGTTTGGACGAGACATCGTCCAGAGCGATATCCCTAGCGAAACAGAATATGATTCTACGCTCGAGAACCTGGGCCGATCCAGCGATGAGTGCAACTTCATGGGCGTCACACATGAGCTCGAGAGAATGCGTGAAAGTGAACGCTTTTGTTCAGTCAATTCGCTGCCGGCGGTTGACTTTATCCCCTCTGTGGCGAGGCTTTGGCAATTCTGCAAACAGTAGCACTACGGTTTATCTGGATGCGTATAAAAAGTGGATTACTGACGTTGCTGAGACTAACTACGACGTACGGCGATAGTCTGGATAAGTCTGGTGACCCGACTGGGCATTCTCATCCGTGGGTGCATCCGCCTGAGAACTCATCACGATCCGTATGGCATTGCGAAGATAACCCATCTCACGTTGGATGCGGGCTTCCTGGCAGTCGACGCTATAATAGATTCTCAGACGCCGATTTCGGCTTGAGCGGCGGGGCGTTCGACGGGGACTTCCGCGTCTTTGTCAGTAGCGGAGCTTTTCGTACCTCTGGCAGACTTGGGCTTGGGTGCCTCGGCGAGTTCCTCGGCAGTCTTGACCTTCTGTGCGCGGGGTTTCGCGGCCTTCTTTGGTGGGGCTTCTACGTTCTTTTCTGCGTGAAGAGCGACGTGGCTCTGCTAGAGCGTCTGTGGAGGTGGTGCTGCGGCTTTACGAGGCGTCACGAGGGAGAGATATGCGGGGGCAAGAGAGTGATCAAAGGGACGACGCGCCTGTGAGTGCGTCACGCACACATGCACAAATAAATGCTCATTGTATTTTGCGACCAGACAGCCTCCAACTTGCTCCAAGTCTGAGATGCGTGGGTACAGCGTCTCTCATCTTTGCACCGCAACCTCATTTCCCATCTAAGTCCTACCATCTGCTTCGGCCTTTTGTTACCCCCACTCCGCAAAAAAGCCGCTTGACGCCAGGCTTGGAAGGCAGGTCGGGAAGGTCATGTCCGCGGGGCGCGTTCCTCACATTCTTGCGCGAGGTGACACTCTGGCCCCCAGGGTGGCGAAGGCCTGGTGCATTCGGGCAACATTAACCGCTCGTAGGTCACGCTCACGTGTCACCTCTTTCGCTTGCCCAGACGCTGTCTTCAATGGGCATGTCATGTACAACATTCCACGATCATACAAAACGGTCGAGCGTCGAATCTTTCGACAACTTTCACCGGACTCGAACTATCAATCTCCGCGTTCTTTCTTTCTCTTTTTGAAGCTCTCTGACGCCGCCGGCGACGTAAAGTCCTGCAAATGAGCCATGAGGTGATCACAATCAGACGTTTGCGTAAATGGCCTATGATACTAGAGTTCTCCTTGGTGTTCCGGTGACAATAATCCATGAAATTCCCTAATTAGGAACTTGAACTTTGTCGCCGAGAGTAATTATCAGGCTTCAATGCGAGCAAATTCGAGATTTATCTAGGTAACTCAGGCGCCCATGAGTTAGAATGACTCACTCGACTGGTTCTTTGTCTCCCTTGGGTCTAAGTGCTTTTAACGTTATGTCCACTGCTGTTTCTCAACCGTGATTTAGGGATCAGTACATCAGTATCCAAGCTGATGCGAATATCTGATCACATTACCTGGCTCACGAGAAGATAACATCAAAGCCGCCGCCCATCTTGACAAAGGTTCTGTTCTATTCGATCTGGGCGCAGGGACAGCGATAACCGGAGGTGAGTCTAGGACGAGGCGACCGAGGAGTACCCTCAATAGAACCTGACTGACGAAATCGACACTGATCCTAAAGGTCCGCAGGCGCTACTGCGTGTGACAAGTTGGAAGTAACCTCCTTGGAGCACTGTCGCCTGAGAGCCTCACTCCTATTCAAATCATGCTCGGTTGCGCCGATACCAGCTTTCCTCGCGTTCGGTACGTGTAGGTTATTCCAGTGTTATCCACGCCAACTTCCGGAACATCATTGGCGTCCAATGAGCGCCATGGGAATGCGTCGGAAGTTTCCTCATTTCCAGCAAGGGTTGATTACATTTTTAGTGCACCAAACCAGGGAACATTGGGAAGTCTTTGAGCACTCCAGACAAGATGACGAAAGATCTTTATTCAGCGTGATGGAACGAAAGAATCAAACGTTATCGGTGATTCGTTTTACTCCGATAAATCGAGGGACACTCCAATGCTGACCACGCCCTAAACTGGAGTGTGGTTGTCTGTTTAGTCCACGTAAGGGTATAAAATGGGCTGAAAACCAGCACAGGTTCAACAGTTCCCAGACAACACCATCTATCTCTTGCAATACTCACGTACAATGGCCCCCGTGGTATGTATTTCCTGACACGGAAGATTCACTCTCTCATGAGACTTTCAGTTTTGGATACCTAGCAATCCATGGTTCTCTGATGCCTCTGAAATTGTCAATGAGCAAGCCTTAAAGGAGGCTGACCGTCCATCGATGATTTCTGACGCTGTGGTATGTATCTGTTGACGTGGAAGATTCTCTCTCTTCTGAGAGTTTCAGTTTTGGATACCTAGCAATCCGTGGTTCTCTGTTGCCTCTGAAATTGTCAACAAACAAGCCCTTGAGGATGAAGACCAGATGATTGCGAGTATCGAAGTCCTCTGCTGCTGAGCACAGTAAAGGATCTACTATGTTGCTGCTGTATTTGATGTTGCCTGTTGCTTTGCAGTCGTGTAACCGTCTCGTTTGTGATCGTAGTGGAAGGAAGGTACTCTGTCTGAGTCGCTGTTGTCGTTGATGTTGCCTATTTCTCTGTAACCGTGTAACCGTGTCGTTTCCGTGATAGTAGTGTCATCTTGCACATGGCGAGCGTGCAGCAAGAGTCTGTCTTTTCGTGGACCGATATCGGGGCATAGCGATCCTTCAGCGTCAACGACGTATACCGAGTCCTTCTATCTGAGACCACAGCCACATTGACAATACTTACCCTGGTTACCTGACAACAGCGCAGAGACAGACACAATAGAAAACGGCGGATCTAGGCAGGCAGCCACGCTATGGCTGGGAGATACGATCATCATTTAGTACTGATCGTTCTCTTCACTGTTTCTTTCTGGTTTTGTCCATGCAGTCGTCATCGATCAGTTCCCGTCGATGGAAAAACACCATGTTAGACGCCCACATCGTTCCTTCCTTTGGGCTTTCAGTTCAGCGAGAGGGCAGGCTGCTAGGAGCAAGAGTGATCGATCGATCGATCGATCACTGTCAATCAGGTTTATTAACCTGGAAATTCCCTGATCGCTAACACTTTTTGATCGTTTTCTTGTCTGTTTGTTTTTATTTTTCATAAGTTTAGCACAGCATGACCCTACCCAGACGAACCGGAACCACGACAGGAACACACAGAAACCCCGTTTCCAGACCCCAATTTGCTATCGTTGATTTTTCTCTGTGCCTGACGAAAAGGACGCATAGAATGGAACGCGCAAATGTTCTCTTGCAAAAGACTAACCAATGCAGTTGAAGTTCGGCCCGAATGATAACGATTACCGCTGCCCATCGACGTCAGAACAATACGCACTACCCATAGTTCAATTTGGATTTAGTGTAACAGCTAAAGCGGCCGTCTTTCGGGAACTGAAAATTCCCTGATCACAGCAGCCCGGGTTCGACTGCCGATGTCTGAACACTTTTTAAATTCTTTTTTGGGACCTACGACCACAGTCGCATATGTAATTTATTATGTTGATAAGTTTTATTTCTCGCCGTTGTCGAATTACTCAGGGACGATCATAGGTTTAGCACAGCACGACTCTGCCGAGACGAACCGGAACCACCACTGGACGAGACAGATAACCCTCTCAACTGACGGAGCGATCGAGAGAACGCGAAAGGGAGAAAAGAGGGGGGGGGGGTGGATCAATACTTGTGCTCAGCGTGCATCGTTGCCCCTGTCGAAATCGGCGACGAAACTGTACAAGATATTTCTATTTGAACGAACGCCAGTGTCAGTTCATGGACAACCCCTGAACTGAATAAATGGTCGAGGCGCATCAGGGACATGATGCCATGTGTGCATTTCTTGGGGTTGCATGTTCGTTGGCATCGGTCTTATTCGTTCGTTTGTGCTTGGATCGCAGCATGTCTCGTTCGTCCAGATACGCCGCAGTGCAGTCTTCGCCGGGCCCATCGTTTTAGAAAGAATAATGCGTATGGCCATATGACCCTGGCTGTGCATTTCCTGATTAGACATTTTCTGCACATTCTGTCGTGCGCTCTTGGTCGACACGCCGATAGGAACGACTCGAAGGTGGAAGGCACTAGAATGTGGGTCGCTCGGTAGTCGGGGGTAACTTCGCTATGGTAAACAGCCGTCCCAGACGCGCAGTCGTTTTCTTACGGTCATTTTTTGTTTTGTTTTAGGAACAAAAAAGTGAGGCAAAGCCTCAGCGCACAGGCCGTGTCAGCGAGGGTATAAAACCTCTCCCCATCCCCTACTACTTTGTCCTTCAAGCTCGTTGCTTCATCTGCCTTGTCAACCACTCCTCGCGTTCTATACTCGCTTCCTCGCCTTTCAGGAAAGAATCATGCTCGCTCGCGTTTTCAAATCTACCGTCGTCGTGTCGGTTGTTGCGTTTTTCACGATCACGAGCCTGGGGTGTCTCCACCTCGACCGACAGCAGCCAATGCGACAACAGCAGCCAGTTGAAGTGCTGTAACCAGGTGCTCAACGTATGTCCCACCCTACCTTTGCGCTCATCGAGCATCATGCATACTGACGCCTTGGATGGTTGCATTGTAGTCGACCTCCGTCGTGGAGGGAAGCCTGTGCAGGCTACTCGGTCTCCTCGGTATCGCTGGGGAACTCGTGGGCGATTTGGGCGTGGACTGCGATCCGATCAACGTGCTTGGTCTTGTGGATGGAGCGGTTTGTCAAGAACAGGCGGTGTGTTGTACCGGCGTGGCTCGGGTGGGTCGGGATCGGATGCACCTTGTGATGTGGTCCGTGTCAATGGGTTCGGCTGACGTGAACATGATTCTAGACCTGTTTCATCAATTTCGGCGGGTACAGCCCCTTCGCTTTGAACTTGTGACAACGACGCGCACATGTTGGCGTGGGTGTCACTGTCTGCGTATGGACCGTGTATGATTGTTTGAAAACGGAAAAGAAAAACTACAACAGGTAGTGGCGTGTTGCATGGCAGTGTTCACCTCATATGTTATAGGCGTGCTCAATTCAGAGGTCAGTTCATCTTGAATGATTACTTATATAAATAAGCGAGCGATTCCTGTGTTAGCTTGAAACTCGAAATGATGAGCTGTGAATTTTGTGATTATCCATTGTACCTAGCAGTAACCTCTCTCAACGTTGATTAGCAAACAGAGTAAGAAGATTGTCAATGGCATCGCTTTAAATAATGCAGGGCGATGCAGATACTACTCCGGCCTATGGTAACATATCAACAAAACCACAACTTAAGTTACTTAATCTTAATGGTGCAACGTTTACATTTCAAGTGCGGCTTATTTCTTTTTATTCTGGTTCTCCCTCCCAATCGCAGCCCTTCCTTCACTTTCACCATTGCTACACCCCCGCGCTGCACCGGCACCGGCACCGGCACGGGCGAACGAGAAACGTACACAGACAAATAATACGCCACCCGCCAATACGATCGCCTGTACCAAGATATAAGCCAAACCACCAACATAACCTATCGTCCGGTATCCGAGACAAACGTACCCCACAAAAAACCGCAGGTGCCCACCAGAGGTAACGGCCCGTCAAAAGGGCACCACAGATCGGGGAGCCTACAAAAAAAAGACATTGTCCTCGTGGCGTTCGGGAACATGGATGATTGCTTACCTACTAATCCACCGATGCCTTGGTTAGGAAAACAAACCGAGCCTCGTATTCAGTGACCTGCTTGAGAAGGCGAATATCAGCGACGTACCTGTAATTGCAAAGCCGACACCCATTCTTACCCTGTAATGCGAGGCATTGGTATACGAGCCTCTAAAATAGCAACAGAAAAAAACACGCGAAAGGACACACCCAAGCTCTGCAGGGTCAGACGTCAGCCCCAACATGGGTGCCGTCATGGCGATATCTATATCGGTCGAGAGCTAAGCATCCCTGGCGTCGACGCAGAAAAGTGCAACACCCACTCATTCCAGAAAACAACCCATACAACACCCCGAGTGCCACCACACTCGCTACCGAACCGAGCCAAATCATACCGATGATCAAGATTGCGCATATGACAGTCGTGATGATGGTCAGGTCGATGACTCCGACGTATGGGAGCACGGCACCAACCACGAACCGGGAAACGAAACTGCCTACATTGATGATGACTGGCTGCATGATCTATCGTCAGTCTAATGGGTTCACAATGCGAGGACGGGAGACATACAGAATAGAAAGCAAAGGATTCACTCAACCCGTGTTCAAGAGAGTCTAGCTGAAAATAAAAAAACGGATACGTGTACGCGACTTGGAATAAGGTGAACCTGGTCAGGATAATCATCACATCGGAATCATGACGCGAAGGGAAAGGTAACGAAAAGGCCGTACCCAGCGATCGTCAAAAGCGAAGGCACTTCCGTAAAACAGTTTGTCGTCGCCTTCCAGAAATTGACCGAGGTTGCCTCCTGCCTCCCAGAGTTATACCGAGTTCGTACGAGGATGCATGACAGGAACAATAACACGGTGATAAACGTTGCACTGATTCGCACGCCCGTCTTGAATCCAATGGGACCGTTCAACAACTGGTTCAACATGATGGCATGTGTAATACCACCAAGCGCGGCGCCAGAGGAAACAATGGACATCATGATCGTTTGCCGACGCTTGAAGTGATGTGAGAGGATAGCGAAACTCGGGACGAACATCAGTCCCTGTCCGATGCCGGACACGAAACCTTGAGCAAGTAAGACCTCGTCGATGATCGAGGGTTATTCAAAGTAGAATACGAATATGTCGTCACCGAATCATACCTGGTAGTATTTCCCTGGCTGTACCAGGGACAACATGAAGATCGCGAGAGATTGGAGGACGGCACCGGCGATGTACACGTGGTGGCTAACGATAATGATAAACATTTATGATGGCGATGGGTTCGTGCCAGCCTCACAAATATCCATTGTCGAACAGTGGGCCGCACATTGGGCCCATTGCAGTCGCGAGAAAGGCGACCATGCTTCCAATCCATCTGCATGGTGTTGTCATCAAAAATGTGGTGGAGATAGAACCGATTTTACTTGCGAGATGGCTGACGAACTCTCGTTTTGAAGGTACTGTTGAGCATAGAACGCTGATCGTATTGCGAGCGATCGAGCGATCTCAAGCGCTGTGCTTGAAGGAAATCTCACCTTGATACACACCAAAAGAATTTGTGTACCTGCTCGACTGTAAGCGGGACGGAGGTACATCAAATACGAACCACTCTGGCTCACCCGAATCCACAGAATTGCGCAAGAAAACTGTGAGAATGTTGGTTGGCGCACGTCGACTCGAGTAACCGATACAATCTTACGCTCCGAATACCGTACACCAGGCCACCATACCGCCCTCAGGTAGATCCGAGTCTGCTAATACAGTGTGGGAAGAAGATAGCAGTGTATTGTCGACAGGGTCCTTCGGCGGCGCGATTCCAGTGGTGTCCTCGGAGGAGCCAGAATTACCCAAGGAAGGAAACATCTTTCTGCAATGGGGGGAAAGAATGGAAGCGAGAGCTTTCGCCCACGGCGTATATGAGTCGGGTACGAATTCGCATGACAGAACGTCGCAGCTAGCTGTTTGCGGGAGGTCTTGTTTGCAGGAAGTTTTGTTTCAACTTTCAAGTGCCGGTGCAGTTTCAAGAGCCAGTAAATGACTGTACGTTATATACGTCAACCTTCAAGATCTGCGAGAATTTGAATTTACGTTGTCTGTTTTGCACAAGATGAATTAATCAAAGTGCGACCTCCGAGTCAATCGCGTTATGTGCGTGAACGGATGAGAGCTGGGATGTCACGCCGCACAAATGAACTAGATTGATCCCTGCGAAGAAATTGGGGGGTGAAACATGAATATTTGAATGCGAGAACAGGCGGGAGCACCATGCCTTGAGAATTGCGTTGGGGAGAATAGGCTACCTTTGGCGAATTGACAGGGGTAGTAGTAATTGCAACTGGCACAGGATTAGTCATTGAAGGTTGTAATTGCCCGCAGCCGAAGTGGTCGTCACCTTCGCTGTAGTGACATACGCTACCACATATCCGAGTTGGATGCTGACCCTTCCAGACATTGGGCTCGGGCATGGTTCTGGATCAGGCCTTCCACTACCCGTTCTTGAAGTTGCAGGCACTTCCACCATCATCGCAGTAGTCGTCAGCGGCATATCGATATGGCTCCAGCTACGAAACTACAGAAAACCTCTCCTCCAGCGGTACGCCTCTTTTGTTCGCACACTTTACCGACCACGCTCATGGTCCAGTTTCCAGCATGGTCGTGCGTATCATGGTCATGGTGCCGTTATACGCGGTGGCGTCGTTCATTTCGCTGTTCTCCTTGGAGGCTGCATTCTTCATTGACGTCGTACGCGACATTTACGAGGTGCCCCTACCGATCCATCCATGGCGTTGATTTCTCACGATGTTTGTGGCAGGCTTTTGTTATATACTGTTTCTTTGTGCTCCTTCTAGACTATCTCGGTGGCGAGCGCTCGCTCCTTATCCTCCTGCACGGCAGACCGCCCATCCAAGCCGTCTTTCCTGTTAGTCTATGGCACAACGATATCGACCCAAGTGATCCATATACATTCCTCTTTCTCAAAAGGGGCATTCTGCGTGCGGTGGTTGCTTCATTCCTCGTTCCTTTTATCTTGACTTTTAACTATGCACAGAATACGTGCAGGTCAAGCCTCTTCTTGCGCTTGCGAGTCTGATCATGAAAGCTACCGGTACCTACCACGAAGGCGACTTTCGTGCTCGGAGTGGATACTTGTACGTGTCCATCGTGTACAATATTTCTATATGCCTCGCTCTTTGGTGTCTCGCCATATTCTGGATGTGTGTTCACCAAGATTTGAAACCCTTCCGGTGAGCACCTCTCCCCTTGTACACCCCAACACGCATGATTCATGCTTCCAAAGACCGGTCCCCAAATTCCTCTGCGTCAAAGGCATCCTTTTCTTCTCCTTTTGGCAATCCATAGCTGTATCCTTCCTCGTTGCAGTGGGCGTCATCACGCGCCTCGGACCCTATACTGACACCGAGCACATTTCCCTTGGTCTTACAGACACCCTCATCTGCATTGAAATGCCCTTTTTCGCCGCCGCCCACATGTACGCCTTCTCCTACCGCGACTTTACCAAGCCCCCCGCCTCTGCAGCGGGCGGGGGCCGTTCACCGATCTACGTCGCGCGCATGACGCTCGGGTATGCGCTCCGAGACGCGTTTGGGCTCAAGGACCTCGTCGAGGACACGCGTGCCACGCTCCGCGGGGAAGGTATCAATTACCGTGCGTTCGAACCCAGCGAAGGTGGGATGCATATCGGTGCGGCGAGGGACCGCCGGATCCGTGCTGGGCTGCGCTACGCTGCCGGTGGAAAGCGCAAGTATTGGTTACCCGAAGTACGCGGACTCGTGGACGGCCACCCTGAACGCGACGGCGACATCACTGCCCCCTTGTTCGCCGCGGACGCCGAGGACATGATGCACGACGCGCCGGACATTCAGTCTTGGCGTGATGGGGCTCGCATACCGGGAGACGATGTCGACACGGAAGACGAGCACGAGTATGCGCTGACGTTTGGCGATGCTTTGGCGGGTCCGGAGGGTGTGGACGAGGTGTTGTATGAACATGCCAAAAAGTATTTGTTCGGTGATTATTTATATCCAGTGGTGGACGTGAGCTCGGAGGAGGCGCGGAGGGTAATGTGGGACGAAGAGGAGAGGGTTGTGCGAGAGATTACGTCGGGCGGGTTTCGCAGGAACGAGGTGGCGTTCTCTGGGTATGGTGCCACGCAAAACGGGAAAAGGCAGGTGAGGCAATACGACGACGAGCGGGATGCCAGAACAGGAGCGAGCACGGCTTATCACGAGAACCATAGTTCCCCTTACGACTCGCGAACGCCACAAATGCCCTCTCCGTCATGCAGAGTCTCGGATTGCCCACCGATGACGGCCGGTAGTCGGTCGTCCTCTCATTCACATTCGCCCTCCCAAGTCACATCTCGCTTACGCCTCCCGCACCTGCCTCGCATCCTTTCTTCTTCTACTTCTGCTTCCACTTTGTCCTCGTCCTCGTCGCCGTCGCGCATATCGAAACAAATGTCGCGCACGCCGCTCGTAGAAGAGGACGCGGTGGATCTGGTCGTCCCTGCAGATAGTTTACATGTGCCGTCGACGTCGGGTGGACCGCATTCACCGGTGTTGATACGGGTGTGGGACGAATATGGGCAGGGTGCGGGCGGGGTCTCGCCGATCTCGCCGGTTCGGACGGTGGTGGATGAGGACGAGAGGCGGGGAGATCGGTCGCATTCGGATTTGCGGTTCGTGACTACGATGGATGGCGCAGAGGCAGAGTATGCGGAGGGGCGTGCGGTGCAGGAGGACGTCACGGTCGTGAGAGCGCAGACGCCGCCGGCGTATGCCCGTGTAGATGGGTATGGACCCGGGATACCAGAAGCGGAGGAGGGTCACAATCCGTGGGCTTGACGCACGAGTCTCGAGTCTCGGGAGGAGTGGATATACCCTACGTGGTCGCGATCGCACAGCAGTGTATTCTACGTCGTATAATTTATATTCGTGTCATTGTACGAGGAGGACAAACGAAAGCCGAGAAAGTTAAAACACGAGAGATTACTGATGCAAACACACGCGATGGATCAACGTATTTCTAGTGGAACTGTGGGATGATCCTATCGCGAGTAGCACGGTCAACCAACCCCAGGTGCTCATCCAGCAAGTCCGGTCCGTGGTCCTCTTGAGCAGTGTCCGCGAAGGAAGACCCGCTTCCCCACTCGCTATTCTCGCCCCACAGCATCTTGAACTTCATTATCTTCTCGTCCTGCCCCGTAACCTTGAGATATTCATATACAGCTCTCCAAGAACTATCGAGTGCACCAACCACCCAGCTACGTGACGGGGTCAGTGCGACTGTCCGCAGCGATCTCAGTCGAATACTACTCACCCGTGACGCGTGCTTACTGCCTCGCCTGCAAAGTGCAAGCGTTTACTTACCGCAGGGTAAGTGAGCGACGGATACAAATCTTGAAAGTCGCCAGGTCCAAAGGAGGCGAATGCCCCTAAGAAAACGATCAGCACATCATCTCGAGCAATACTGCCGACTTACCCATAGCATACTCGTCACAATTCCAATCCTTCACGTGCATGTCCACGAATTGGTCCTTTAGGTAGGCGTATGTCACATCAGGATGTAGACCATGGTGTGCCTCTGCAAGATTGCGAAGCACGAGGTCCAAAAGTACCTCTCGGTTTTTCATCATGGAAAGAACACCAATGCGATACGCGTCTCCGCTCCAGGCGAAACTGGCAATGAGCACTTTGGATGGCGTACTCGAGTCGACACCATAAGACGGGTAGATGATGGTGCAGATCGGGAGATCCGTGAACGTTTGACCCCCTACAATGCCTAGTTTCGTGGTCCACCAATTCGATTTAAAGAGTATCC
>JBBPNN010000968.1:0-13462 GCA_038090935.1 Hortiboletus campestris | reverse complement strand
CTACCGTTATAAAGGGTGATACCACTTTGCCTCCTGTACCCTGCTGAGGCTTCTTGACCTCTTACATCAAGGCGTATGATGTGTGCCTTTGTTGTCAGTCCGATGCTTATTTTCTATAGTACCTACCATTTTAAGGCTTTATAAGGCCTTATCATATCAGCGCCCGATTATTTCTAATATACATCTTTGTTATCTTGACAAGGCCTTATAAGGCCTTATAAGATAAAGCCAATTGTCGTGATGCAATGGTCGAACACTTTGGATGCCAATCTCGGTGAGTGTATGTCGCCACCACGGATGAACAGTGCCTGCCAATCAGTGATCAAGCTCACCGCATTTGGAAACCTGAAACCCGTCCACTAGTAGCCCCGCTCAGAACGGATCGCAACGCATCTCCACTCTCGTTTTCTTCCAACCCCTTGACCGGTTCTGCAAATTCGATGTCGGTCCCAATGCCTGTCCCACGGGTTCTGGAGACATACGGAATTATGGTAGGGAGCACACAGTGCACACATCCAAGAATACAGAATTGTCAGCAAATATACTATATAAAACTCATTTTCCGCGCCAAGGTAAGCACCTCCACACCTGTGTTCACTGCCCAAGTCCTACGGGCGGCAAGATGTATGTGAGCTCCGGCTCGGGCATCGCGCTCTGCGTATGCCCATATGGCGGGTGTCGTCGCTACTCATCCACCGCACCCGCTCGCATTCTCGCCTGGAACGCTGCAAACTCGACGTCGTCCTGCTCCGTGATCGTCACGCTCTTCCAGGGCTTCGAATCTAGCTTCGAGAAGCCCTGTAAGTGCGAGGCATCGATGGAATCGAGACGCCGAAGGCGATCCGCGTGATAGCCCGGTACGGTTCCAGCGCATACGTCTCTGGGCGAACGACGGTGCCGTCCTCGGTGAAAAGTCGTGTGGGCTAGATATCCACACGGGATTGAAGAACGTGTCCCGGTGGAAATCGTTGGTCAACACGGACTGTGTTTGTATCGTCAATCTTGAGCCCTTTTGAATGCAAGGGCCACGTACCGGCTTCATGGGCAGGCAATCAGGTATGTCATTGTATTCGTGTAGGTGGTGCGATGTGGCGGGAGTGGTAGCCAGGGTGGTGGAAGTGGTCGTGGCAGGGGAGTCCGTTTTCAACTGGTGCGAGGATGCCATAGGTGCGGTATATGAACTGGATCAGTGCGTGGAGCACATCTGATGGATAATATACTCGTTGGGATACAGCAAATGGTGTTACTTAAGAACGTGCAGACAGGCAAGACGATACAGCAAGCAAAGCAAGGAGATGAGAACACTGGTATGCAAGCAAGATCAGGTTTGTGGACAAACTATGGTCAGAAAGGTGCTTCTTTATAACCTCACGTTCCGGAGTGTTCAGGCGGGCGCGCAACGTGTCCGGGGCCATCATATCATCTGTTCACATCAAAACGATCGTTCCCACAGGGTAACTGGACGTTCTCTTTGACGCATTGATCCACGTGCGACTTTCACATTGTTGAATTCTGCTGAGGACCATCGCTCGGTCCCACTCCCATTATCGAGCCCAAACGAAAAACGTGTTGATCTTGCCCGTCCATTCACACCAGTATGATATCTCCCATGACGTCATTTGAAACGAAGCCATCACTGAAGTCACGATCTCCCGGATAATAAGAACTGAGTCCTGTGCGCCCACCCCCCCTTGCTGCGAGTTCATCGTCGAGACCGTGCCTCTGTCTGAGAGAGGAACCATATGAACGCCTCGCATAATATGTCCATCACTTGCGTCCGCACCGATACTTGCGTCAACTCCGAGTCCACACAGTGTGCTTAATTCATGTGGAAACCTCGCTACAAGGTATCACTCTACGCGTGTATGCAAATTCTATTCTGTTCGTCAGTTAATGTTCAATTTATCGGAGAAATCAAGGGTATTGGCGTGTGTCAGTTGTTCTCAGCCACAGAAAAAACCTGGACATCGACTGCTTACGACCATCCGTAGTGCTTTCGAGACAATAGTCTATTTCTAATGGGAGGGTGTGTCCTGCCAGCGACATGCCGGAAGAGTAAGCTTTTATCACATCTTATCAATTATAAAGATCTTATCGTAGCTTACCGTGGTTCAACGATCTTGCGAAGGAGATGGGAACGGGGAAGATGGCCGTGAAGGCAACAATTCCCACGAGGGCGCTACTGGGAGTGAGGGCGGTGGTTATGATTCAGACGATGATAAGACCGCTCAGGTAAAACGGAAAAAAAAGGACTCTAAAAATTTCATGTAGCGTGTATATGCAATACGCTCATTACAGCTAGTGTTATATCGCGAGCATGTTTTCCAGCTTCGTACATACTCAACCTAGATGTATTTAGTATCTACGGGCTGTTCTTCCCATGTTTCCCACACAGCTCCTCACGAGAATTCCGCCCAATGCCGGTGTGGGCGCAAAGAACTCGATCGATGACCGTCACCTGAACATTCACGACTCCATCGATCGGTAGACTTAATTGATCCGATGAGGCTGGGTGGTCACCTGTCCTAGTTGCGAGATGCTCCCAAAATGACCCTCGGCACGTTTTGAAAGGTTCTTCTCTTCCACCTGCTAACGGTCACCCTCAGCCCTCACTTCAAGACTCGACTCGTATCTAGCATGTCAACTACCCTGATCCCTGACTACATTTCCGTCTCAGAACCTACTGTTCTATCGTTCGCCCGTCACACCCAGGCTAGGAAGCCCGCTTCAAAGCCTGCGCTACAAGATCCAGAACAGGAACTCCGCGCTGTGCAGGAGCGTGTGTGGCAACTGCGTAAGCAGTATGAGCTTGCACCGCAGGAGTATGCGCAGGAATTGCTGGAGCAACAAGCCTATGCGCTGGAATTGTTTTCGCTCCAACGACCTACTCTGGGTGCGGCAGGCTCGGACTCCACGGAACCTACCAATCAGTATGGGTACCCTCGGCCTAGTAGTCAACAGTCGCCACCCGCCTCCGCCACTGGAAAGCATTACTTTGTCGATGAAACCCAATGGCAAGCGATCTTGGGTTAGTCTCTACAATTTCCGTATCTAGATTGTCCCAATCATTTGGACCATAGATCACGGACGCTTCGATGATATTGTCTGCGGGAGCGGGCCGTGTGCTCTTGCGTATATTGACAAGGCCCTCGAACTGGACCCGAAGAGGAAAATTCTCGTCCTTGAACGCGGAGGTGATTGATTGATTGATCGATCTAAGCTGTGCTCCTTTTGATGATATTTCGCATAGGCTTCTGGCTCCCGACTCATTTCCAGGCATGTGTTCAGCTATCATACTAGATGCTCGCTGATCGTTCCGCTTAGAACCTCCCTCTGCCATTCAAGCTGCTTCTAGGCGGCTCATCAGAAACATTCCCTTGGTCGTTGACGTCAAAGACCTTCTACAATGATGTCAAAGTTTGTCGTTACCATCGTTAGGCCTTGAACATGTTCTTAAATTCGGCTTTATCGTCAGTACGTGTTTGGGTCTTGCCCATTCTTCGGTGGACGCAGCCTTTTCTGGTCTGCATGGTCTCCGCGACCCTCCCCCGAGTTAATGCGCAATTTTCCGCCTTCCCTTGTTAAGACTACGGAGGGTAAGGATTTCTGGGATGATTGCAAGAAACTTCTCCACGTGGTACAAGCCAATGAACTCGGCAATGAGGAATTTCGGAACATTCAGAAGTATATTGACAAAAACCTTCAAGACGCCATTAAAAATGGAGAAATCCCCGGTGCAGACTATGAAGAACCAGCGAGCCTTGCGGTCGGGAGGACAACGGCACGCTCTCAACAAGTCTTTGAAAAGTTCTCGACTCCTGGTCCACTGCTGGACATATACGAGCGCCAGCGCCAACGCGCCAAGGATGGAAAAGGTTCTGCTCTAACGATCGCCACAGATGTTACAATGGAGCGGTTCTACATCGATTCCGATGATTCACAGAAACGGGCCAATGTGCTGCAGACGTCTCGTGGTTCACTGTACTTCCCGGGCGATGACAAGCCTAACGTCATTCTCGCGACAGGTGCTATCCCCTCTTGTACCGTCGTGTTAAATTCTGTTCCAGAGCAGAGCGGCAGAGCCGGCTCACGCCTTACTGGACACTTCCTTACTCGTATCGATGCGCGTTTCCCAATGACCCTCAATGGCCCGGATGAACAACCACTGAAGGAACTAGAGATCGCTGCTAGCTATTTGGCTGGACATGATTCTACATCCAAGTTGCAATATCATGCCGATATCACAGTTGTATTTTCACCCCATCCCAAGACGGATGCAGCAGACGCTGCAAGATTGTGTCCCGACTACTTTGCTGCTCCCACGTTTGCTCAGCTTGAGAGTTCCGAGAAGTGTATTGTCGTAGGTCAGATAAATTGCCCAAGGTGTCAGAATGTACTACTAACCTTGAAACGACTAGCCTGTGTCATGCTTGGTGAGATCGCGGAGACGAACAAAAACTGTTGGGTCCATCAGGATCCTCAGAACTTCGACGTGACGACGAACATCAAACTCCAGATCGAATTGTCAGAGAAGGAGGAGAAACTTCGCAAAATCATGTATAAGGCTACGTGAGTACAACCTGCCGTCATTGCACTGCCACTGTCATGACGTTGCGTGCACAAACAGATCCGACGCCATCCAAGCTATGGCGGGCGATCAGAAGGACAAACTCGAGTATTGGCATAACGACACAAGCAGCTGGACGAAAGAGAAGCCAGACGAATCCGCGTTCATGATGGCTGGACTCTGCCACGAGTCATCGACGCTGTACATGAGCGATGATCTTGCCAACGACGAACATGCGTCCGTTGATTCTACGTACAAGGTGTTCGGAACCGGCAACGTGTACGCCACTGGTTCCGCTATATTTCCCGCGGCCGGGTCCTGGAACCGTGCGTGCTGACTTCGAGGCTGATTTGACCGCCGCCTGACCTTCGGTTACAGCGACTCTTACGAATTGTGGGTTTGCGCAGGACCTCGCACGCAAGTTGAAGAAGACGTGAAAGGGACCCAAAACCTACATTGGAGTAAATCTCGTGTTGTAATCCGTGCAAGCTGTCGAGGTTGTCTGTATGAACTACCATGTGTCGTATTTGTGTGCACAGTACCCACTGAATTCTATATGCGTGCAGCGGCCACTCACATCAGGCAATGTGCGATTCTTCGCGTTCATCACCGATCGTCGTCATTGTGGCTACAGGGCAGAATACTTGTTCCTCCATCCGGTCATGGAGGCTAGCGACGAACGTCAGCTATGGCAGCCACACCCCGGGGATTGGAGCTGAATATTCGAACTATCACCCTATCTCAATAGATCTTTGCATGGTTGCGACGCTCGGTGGCCCGCATACCGAGCCAACAAAATGTCATCATGGACAAGTTGTTCTACTTCCATCCCTATAGACACTCCAAAGAAAGTTATCCCTCACCTTTGCCAACTAGTTACCACAGTATATCCTATCTGTTCGGTCAACCACTGTGAATGATGTATGTCCCCTCGACTTTCGAGCAGTATCAAGAGGACAATCCGCGTTCTCGACAGTACTACTTCTCCCCTACTAATCCCCAAGTCTGGTAGTAGCTCACACTAACGCGAGGGGATTCACATATGCACGAACAAAGTAGATCGGGTGCGATGGGCGACATGTCCTGGCCTGGCCTGACACGGAACTTTCTCCGTACGTGAACATGGATACAGGACAGGACAAAAGACGATGCATATGAAGACAATTGCAGCTTGCCTGAAGTAAAAGATCTGACACAGGGCGAGTTTCTGGCTACATGTTATTTGCTAAAATTTACTCGCTCTCGTTTCCTCCATAGGTATTTCTTCAAACCTGACTGATTCCTCCCCCGTCCGAGTCCCTACATCTGCAAAGTGGAGTCTAGTTCCAATGTTCATCATTGTGCCTACACCATGGCCTGACACCATGCCAAACCCCATGTCAGGATACCAGCCCTGGACTGCATGAGCATACAGTTCCCTGACGCTCAATATAAACCGAGGGTTCAGCGTAAAGATCAAAATCGATGCAGTAGAACTCAAAATCAGACTGAGTGCCTGTCCAAGATCTATGCTGAAGAGGTTCTGGGTAATTGTAGCACGAAGAAAATTTCTATCAATTTAAACATCCATTAGTTTCATCTATATTGGGTGAGGTAGTGATATATAAGGTGAAGACCCACATGAAGAAGTATAGAAGACCTTGATTGACAAGCAGTTCAAAGTACTGATTGAGCTGCCATTTTTTCGTTGCCCTGTAAAGTTGAAGGGACTGCCTAAGAGATTGATAGATAGCCAGTAGGCACATCACACCCTGTAGAACAACCACAGGAATGACAGAATATTTGCCCCAGTTCCAAGAAGCATATTGCACTATGCAGACTAATGGATAGTGGGGTGCTGGAGAAAGAGTCACTGCGAAATTTCTCCAGCACACATAGCAAACAAAACAGTTGGACACACCTGATACATTTCCAGGTTTGGTGTATACAACACCAGAGGTGACACTGGCAACAATCTCTCCAGAGTAAATGAATAGAAGAAAGGCAAGAATCTTCCTTGATTGTCCATATAATGCATAGACTCGAAAAATCATTACCACTGCAATGGAATGTTTTGACTTGTCATACAAAAAAAATGAAACCATAACTTACAGTCAGTAGCATTTCTGAAAAGGATGAAAGTCCAACCCGACAGATAGAAAATCATTTTACCTTGCCAGTGGGACATAGCCTGAGCATGATCAGATGAAATTTCTGGTAGACTCACAGCTATTCAATTGATATCAGTTATTCTCAGTCCCGAGAGAGAAAATCAAATACATACATCTGAATTTGTGCATGGGATATTCGTTTGATTGAGATTCGACAAGATACAATATGGAAAAGACCTCACCCACAAAGGACCGGGTACGAAACTGGTCCCAGCTTGAAGTTCAGTATGGTCAATCCAAAACCAGCCATGATCCAGAGAACCGAACGTACTCAGTGCAGAAAGACTTGATAGTAATGAAAATTCAATGTAAGATAATCAAGAATAAAACGTAGCCATACATGATTGAAAGTAAACCGCCATAACGAACCTAGTAGATTAGAACATAAATTGCAAGCATGGCCAGGAAGGATCAGTACATACAAGAAGGAACGCAGAAGAGACCCAGGTCCAACGTCTCTTCTGTAACGTTGTCAATGCTGTGTCATTTATCTTTGAGATGCCCGCCTACCCAGATGTATTCTATCTAATACAAAGTAACCGGCCAGTCAGTGTGTGCATAGAACACGGCGAAAAATACAACACAATACTACCTCAGATGAAAAGGTGAGCGCTGATCGTGTAGACGTTAGTCTGGTATCAAGGGATGGTGAATTCACACCCACCATAGTCATACACGACCGCGGTGACTATCGCAACTAGCAGCGCTCGTGAGAAGGCAACCACCGATTATAACTGGACGTACGAGATACATAGTTATTCAAGTTGAGGCTCTCCAGGTCAACCTCTAGGCTCGAAGACATGACTAGAAAGTTTGTAACTTGAAGAGAGGTCGAGCTCGAAGTTATTGGCGGGGCCGGCAAAGGATGGGCAGATGGCACGTCAAAGAAAAAGCAGGATCCGAGGGGATATGAAGTCCATTGCCCTTAAAGTTCAGCGCGCCCTTATCGCGGTCTTACCTGACGGCGGTGTGCGCAGCATGCATCACAAAAAATGCAAAATTATCACAATGGGCCGAATGGACCAAGAATGGAGAAGACAGACCATTATTATGTCATCCAAAACCTTCCTTGTGCAAAACGCGATCATCGTAATCCACCAGATAATGGACATACTCGGACTGACGTCACTTGGGTGTTCTCCTGGTCGAGGAGAGCAAGCCGCGGTGAGATGATGTCCGCAGGTAAGTCGAAAGAGACGGGATTGCGGAAAAAGTCTGCCAGATGGGCGAGAACCCAGGTTGTCGAACGGAGCGCTCCGGACTGTCCTGATCGTCGAACTTCCCCTCGTCTACTACGTCTGCATTAGCTTCGGCACATTATCCTCTCGATCCTCTTCTTCTTCCCCCCAGCACCGTTTGCAGCCGCGACGGCCCTCATTTGCTTGTTGCCACGGCTCCTCAGTTTGCTTCAATTATCCTAATCAGGCCTGTGTGCATGCAACGAGGCTCAGGGTAATTCCCAGATCTGAGCCTGAGTACACCACGACCCTCGGCCCGAGGTGCCGCAGCACTTTGCCCAGGAGATCCAAAAATCCAACCTATTGCTTTGGGCACACACTCAGAGGCAACTCGGCCAACACGAATCCCCCATTCAGCCACGCCCAACTGCTCGACCCCGTTGGTTTCAGCATCAAGTCAACAAGCAGTCCGGACCCATGCTCTGGGCACACGGCCAATGCGCTGAGCACCACAGTTCTTCTCCTCCCCCCTCTCGTGTCCCTTCCTCTGGAGCATGATACCAAAGAGGCTAGACGAATCGTGATGTACACGAACATGGATCGATCTGTGGAGTCCAGGGAAAACAACCCTAGACAAGTCGAGGTGCGCGAGTTCGTCCCGCCATAACGCATCATCCAGGAAGTGCCGAAGTGTCACCTCATGCATCACAAAGTTGGGCGGCTTGTACGTAGACACACAGCTAAGCGCTGCCGATTGTATGCAGACTTGCAGTGGACGGTCGGGGTGGGGCAGGAGCGTGCGGTAAGAAGCAAAAAGCAATTCTGTGGGGTGGAGCTCCTTGGGTTGATAAATTTGCCGAATAGCGTAAGCCATGAATTCAGTTTGTTAGTGGGGAAGACTCGAAACTATGTCATCGTTGACCGCCATCAACAGGAAGAAGGGAACAGGTTCGCGGTTGTGTTTCTCTGCCTACGACGAACACCGCCCAAGCGTCGCCGAGAGCAATTGCGTCTCGAATGAGACAGGGTCGAATCAGTCACAGGGTTTCTAATCCTATTGGAAGAAGAAAACGTTGGCGCTGAACGTCGACCCGCCGAAGATCAAGAGTCCCACAAGTACTTACGAAAATGACAACTTTCCGCATCCCCAGTCTTTTTGATAACAAGGACGAACTCGAATATTGGCGTGCCGGCACAGGCAGCTGGACGAAAGAAAAGCCAGACGAGTCCGCGTTCATGATGGCCGGATATCGACACTGTAGTGACTGTACATGAGCGACGATCTCGCCAAAGATGAACTTGCGTCCGTCGACTCTACACCAGCGGTGGACACCAAGGTTAGTTCCGCTATAGTTTCCACGGCCTGGTCCTGAAGTTGTGCCTTTTTGCTAACTTCGAGGCTGATCTGCCAGTGACCGCCACCTGATGGATTCCGAGTCAGTGACCCCCGGTTACAGTGACTCTTACGAATCGTGGGTTTGCGCAGGATCTTGCACACAGGTTGAAGAAGGCGTGAAAGGAATCCAAAACCTACATCGGAGTAAATCTCGTGTTGTATTAATAATCAGTGTAATTAAAGCTGTCGGGATCTCGGGAGTGTCTATATGAATTACCATGCGTTGTATCTGTGTGAACCGTATTCACTGAGTTCTGTGTGCGGACATACGTGCAACGACTGCTCACATCAGGCAATGTGCGATTCTGCGCGTTCATCACCCTTCGTCGTCATTCAAGTTGTGACTACAGAATACTTGTTCCTCCATTCGGTCATTACCGTGACACCTGGACGGGAGACTAACCATGAGCGTCGTCTCTATGGCAGCCGGACATTGCGGTGATTGTAGTTGAACATTCGAACTATCACCCTATCTTTACGTAGTTGCGACTCTCGGTGGTCTGGATATGTAGCTAACACCTGAGACACAGCCGAAAATGTTCACGCAGCAAATCAGATACTTATCCGTCAACATATTGCACCCGAGTTTATAATTTTGTTTGCCTTGCAAATTAATAAGTTGATTTTGAAAAATTTCATGGATATGTATGCATTCACTATCTCAGAACATATGGAGTGTGAGTTTACCCGAAATAGGCTAACCTTGTCGTCAAGGCAATGTAAGGTTATCAGATTTGAAACAATAACCAGAACATGCACAAAAATATAATATGAATGCAGACTGGAAAGGCTATTTGGGATATCACGACCACACATATTTGTAACATATTTCAGACACGAGTTTACATGTATCGGGTATACAGGCTCCGCTCCTGAAGACAGATCATAATTGTACACTTATTTAGAAAATGGCTAAGAGAATAGTTAGCATACAAATTCAAGGATCGATCGACAATATGCGTGAAGGACATACTAACGGTCCACTCAGTGGGACCTTCAGCGGTCCCATAAGTGTGCCCCAGTGCAGACCAACCGCCTCACCTAGAGGCATAAGGCACCTGTGTAGTACATGAACTTGGGATTTGAATGCTATGCCCATTGGACTTACCAGACTAGGAATAGCGATGTCTTTACGGACAGAGAGTACCGAGCGTGCCCCAGCGGCCAAACCTTTGAACCAGTCATCGTCATACCAGTTACGAGGGAGCCCCGGGATTGGCGTCGATTTCACTTCTTTCCTCCCTGCTTCCCAACAACGCTTCAACGACGAATTACCAACTTGTTCCAGCATGTTTTCTGTTCTGTGAGCTGATTCATAGGTTTCCACAGACAGAAATAAACGGGAAATGACAGGATTGATCCAAGGGAGTTCTAGACGCCGCAGGACCTTTGGCTTCGAAGCGGGAGGACAATCAGTCTCGTCACCACTCATACCCTCTACACCAAGCTTGTCAATAATCTTGCGAATGGCATCCCATGTCTCAGGATCTCGAGAGTGATTCTGCGAGACAATCTTTTTGCGCCTCAAGAGAGTCTTCAAAATTATTGTGAGCCAACATGAAAAGCAGCTTAACAGGACAACGTACCCCATGACGACGAGCGACCATTCTATCACCTTTCCGACGTTTTTCCTCCTTTGCCGTTATGTCGGCTATCACCTGGGTTCGCTCGTCGGCGGCGGCCATGTTGATCTTGTCAACTTGTCGGTGAGCCTGGTACGTTCGAGCTAGCTTCTGTTCGCACATTTTACGAATTACTTGAAGGCTCATGGTTTTCTCGTCAAAGATGACGTCTCGGCTTGCACCGCCTTTGAGGTTGTTGTAGAAATCGAGTGATAGAATAGAGATAGCTTCCGAGTTCCAACGCGACGACGTCAATGGACTACAATGCCAATCTAACGCGATGTTCTCCAGCAATGGGGGCGAAACACCATCTTGATTAAATGCATGTACTGCGTCAATCGGAGCTGAAGCAGGAAGGTTGCCTTTTGGTCTAGATGGAATGACTTTCTTTTGCCGCAGGTAAACATGGAAGGCGGTCTACATACATAAATCAGAATAATCAACTTCCTGGAAGACTCAGCTTACATACATGCAGACGATTCATCGTGCCCCGAGGCCCAGGCTTCTTCCGTCTTCGCACCACAGCACCTTCATCATCGTCACCGTCATAGTCTTCCTCACAAGACTCGGGATCAGTTTTCTTCTTTCCCTTGCACGGAACTTTCCCCGAACACTGTGGGGGGGTCAACGTCGCCAGGTGGGTCTCCATGAATTCTGCTAGGCGGGGGATGCAAGCATCGACGATTCCTTGAACGGTGGGTTCAACAAGTCCGGCAGTTGCTGCTTGTAAACGCCCAGCTATCGCCTCGTCAATGACAGATCCCAACGCTGCTGGAAGCGGCAAGGGTCTGGCAGGCCTGATAGGATCAGGCAAAGGAGTGGGGATAGTGCCTCCTCTGGTCCCTTTGGCGGACGTTACAGAGGTGGCGACAGGCGTAAGTCGGGAGGGAGAGGTCAGGGAAGGTGTAAGTGTCGCGCTGGAATCCATTGGAAGATCCTGATCGATACGGGTGCTGCTCGGACTCGAATCCATTTGGGCGCTGTCGATCCGGGGTGGGATAGTGGCCTGGTGCAGGACATCAGGGATGGAAGACATCGCAGTGGAGGGGCACCCAACTGATGGTATGAAGAGATTTGCTCCCGCCTGAGGATATTCTGAGGGCGAACAGTTCGATGGGGGAGACGTTTCGTCCATTGGGAAAGATTCTGTCTGCGAAGGAGCGTCGGCAGGGGGTGGAGGACCTGGAATGGGAGGTGCTGGTGATTGTCTCCTAGAGCGCAGAGACACTGTGTTGTGTGAAATTGGTGAACGTGATCGCCGACGGGGAGAAAGGACGGAAAGGTTAGCGTGCTGACGAGGACTGAGGGATCGAAGGTTGCGATTTCTGTGATCACTCTCGCCTCTCATTTCACCGCGGCGGCCTCTGGAAGAGGAACCCAAAGGACTGCTCAAGTATCGAGAGCTGTCGGTATCATTCCCATCAAAATCTGGGATATGACTAGGAGAGGGTGTGGAATGCAGGGGTGTTTCGGAGACACGGGGAATTCGAGAAGCCTGAGACCCCAAATCTGGGACATGACTAGGAGATGGTATGGAATGGGAGGGTGTATCGGACACACAGGAAGTTCGAGGGGCCTACGAAGCCAGGTAAGAGAAACGTGACGAAAAGAAAGAAAGAAAAAATCAGACTCACCTGAGGTACGTGCGCGCTGGGCGGAGTGTTCGACGACCCACCGCTGTCACGAGGTTTGAAGCGAGTGAACGGCGTGTATGGGGTGGACTGCCCAGTGCTACCACCAGAAGTCGTCACTCGTGCGTGAATGCCGTCGCGATGCTCTGGAAGAGTAGGTGCGCGAATGAGACGCTCAATCCCGCGTCGGAATTCACCCGCCTGTCGAAAATCTAAAACTCCTGCAAGTAGAAAATACGGGTTACTTACTGTCTGGGTTATCCTCTCAAGAGTTTGCAGTGCGGAGCTCGCCGGAAGGGGTGCGTCTGAGTCTTGAGAATGGGGGAACATGGTAGCGAACGTGGGTGCGTCAGAACAGTATTGATTGTATAAAAGATAGGAACAGAGAATTGTCGATAACACTTGATAATAAGAAAGCGGAAGCGTTGCCTACATTAACAAGTGACGTACCTTAGTCCCGTCTAACATCCTGCCGAACGGATGACAATTGAGGGAGATGGTCTCCGACACTAAACAGTAGCGATCTGAAGAAACAACACTGCTGAGTGACGTACCTTAGTCCCGTCTAACATCCCTGCTGAACGGATGACAATTGAGGGAGATGGTCTCCGACACGAGTGCCGAATCTAGATACACAACAGTTAATAACGGACGAACGACAATAACGAGTGACGTACGTACCTCCGGACAATGTTCATACCTGACGACAATCGTCACCAGAGCGACTGACGGAAAGGTATTGGGACACCGTGAATATTTCCAAACTGCCTCTGGGCAGAAATGTACGGACAAAAGTTACATAGTTCATTTTTTAAAGATCCCTTAGGATCCTTTTTCTCTGATTGTCTTACTGGTACTACGATACATCTGAATCATACTACTCTATAAGTGGTGACGAGTGGTGACGAGCGGCTTAGA
>JBBPNN010000967.1:0-13464 GCA_038090935.1 Hortiboletus campestris | reverse complement strand
GAGAGTGAATACTTCCGGTAGGGTAGAGCGACGTACCCAATCAAACGAGGATAGACAAACTGCGGAGGAAGTTTGGGCCACAATGCCTACGGGACCGACAGAAATCAACCCAGCGGCGAGGATCGCGAGCGACAACCGGTGGAGGCCTACGGATGGCGCCATGGTAGGGAAGAAAGAAAGAAAGGAGTGAACTAAGTTTTGAAATCGCGGCGGCTCTTGTATACGACCCGTTAGGGAGTCCCGTTCCTGGTGGCAAATTGGTACAGCAGCTCCATCAGTGCGTGTCCCTGGATGGCTGTGTACAACGAGCGCCGAGGGATGGGGGGAGTAAAAGGAAAATGAGTAGCCTGATCAGGAGAAGCACTTTATGACATTACCGCCTGATCGCGTCTGCGTGCGCGCTCGCTCGTGCAACAACGGGGTGAGCAAGTGGGGCGTGCGTCGTGGAGGTGAGCGTCACCGGGTGGACGAAGGTGGACGAGGGGAGCGAGGCCCGTGCAACATCGGGGTGGGCGAGGCGGCGCGAGCGGGTGTGCGTGGCGCACGCGCTCGTGTGACAGCGAGATGGGCGAAGGTGGGTGAGCGATCGAGCACGTGTGTGCACGCAGACACGATAGTCTGCGTACATGCGTGTGCTCGTCCGCTCGTCCGACAGCGGGGTGGGCGGGTGTGCTCGCACGCTTGTGCGACGACGGGTTGGCGAGGCGGCACGAGGGTGGAGGTGCGCGTGCGGACACTTGTGGGACAGTGCTCGCGCGCTTGTGTAAAAGGTTGCTACACTTTCCAATATGTACTGGCCAGAGAGGCTGAGCCAGGCCAAGCCAGGCCCGCCGGCGATAGCATGATTGGAGCATCACTGCTTTCGTGTGCCTGTCCTCAATTAGAGCAAATTTGAACGTCGATATATATAAAAAGGCAATAATAACAGTCCTACAAAAAGGTTTAAACTGGTAAAGTCCGTTTTTTTTGGTTCACGGATTGAGTGACTATGTAGGCTCAGAACGTCCAACCCTCGACCGACACAGCCCAGAAATAATCAAGGTTGAAAAGAACGATCACGATGACCAAGGTGAGTGCAATGGCGGGGGAAGACAAGGACTTCTCTCAGGCCATCCCCAATGGTGTAGTGCTTGAGACCCCCACCGAGATGAAGGTTCAGAATGTTCAACTCCCGACCGACACAATTCCTGAAAAAGTCGACGAGGTTGAGGAGTGCGATGACGAGTACGAGTGCTATGACGAGGAAGACGAGGACATCCCCAAGGTTTCCCGTGCGATCTCGCGTGCAAGACCCACATCGAGATGATGATCGACCGTCTCTACGCCGCCGTAGCCAACAACGGCCGCGGAATCGCCGTCCTGCTCACGCGCCACCGCAAAAAGTTTACCCATATCGTCCGTGTCGTGTTCGACCCGCTCGCGCGCCACGACAACATCACGCCGTCGAGCTGGACGTCGGAAGAGATCTACCCTGATGACCACGGCTACGGACCATACGAACTGCGTCTGACGTGCCCCGCATTGACGCGCCACTATAGCCACGGCCTGACGGCGCTGAAGGAAAAACAGCTCCTCGCCGCGCAACTATATCGCGGACACCATGCCGACCAGGAACGAGGATTGGAGGAGGAAGAGGAGGGTCTCGCGTTTTCGTTCTTGGACGAATGTGAGCCTAGACCCGAGGATGCCCACCGTCGGTCCCACCGATCGGTCGGTAGACGTACTGACCGTTCTCGTTTGCTACATGGCCTTTTTTGACGGGAATGTTGGCCGACTCACTGCTACGCGGAATCAAAAGGCTGCCCCTCGTTCATAGCCACTGGGCGGGCGTTATTGTCGGACGGGGCAGTCTCGACATGGCCGGCGCGGTGTCGATGCAGAAATGGTAGGGATGATGTGGTCAGGAATGACATGGTTCTTTGGCTCTCCCTTGCTAGTTTTTTTTGGGGGCACATTTGCACTCGTATTTATTTATTCTCATCGCCGGCGACACCTCCCACCCTCTCTCCTCTTCCACGACACGTTACAGTAGTGTACATACACCTCATCCAACAAACATTTTGATACTAGAATCCTAGAACACAATACATCTTTAGAGGCATATGAAATTTCGAGCATGAGGTTTCATTAGCACGAATGAAAGTGTTCTTTAGCCCTTGAATATTGTGACCGACCATAAATACGCGGCGCCCGTCATTGCATCCAATGTGAGGTCGCCGTTCATCAAATGTGCGAGCTTGGGTTACAGCGAGGTGTTTCTTTTTTCCGGGTTTTGACCTCGGAGGGTAAGCTCGATGTTGAGCGAGACTTTTTTCCCTCCGGGCTTTGGTGATTACTACTATAAACACGGGTGTGTATTGGTCTCCGACTTGACGTGTGCGTCAATGTTTTTGCGACGCCAGTCAAGATGGCTCCTGTTTGTAACTCGGAAGCAGTGACAAGGGTCTGTACTCAAGCCAGCCTCGCACACTCGATAAACAGGGACCTCAAGTTGGATGCAATAGCTGGGGGCGCTTATGATGGTCGGTCACAATCTAGAACAATTTCACTTCATACTACCAACTCGATGCTCGAAAATCCATATGTCTCTAAGGTGTATTGTGTTCTAAGATTCTAGGTGTCGTGGTGTTTGTTGGATGAGGTACATATACACTACTGGGACAACATGTCGTGGAAGAATCATGGTGTCGCTGACGACGAGAACAAATAACTGCGAGTACAAATGCGCCCAGAAAAAAAAAGAGAATCTAGCAAGGGAGAACCAAAGAACCGCTGTCGTTCCTGACTACATCATACCTACCATTTCTGCAGCGACACCGCGGCGGCCATGTCGACACTGTCCTGTCCGAGAATAACGCCCGCCCAGTGGCTATGAACAAGGGGCAGTCTTTTGATCCCGTGCACCAGCTGGTCGGCCGACATTCCCGTCAACAAGGCCATGTAGCAAACGATGATGGTCAGTACGTCTACTGACCGATCGGTGGGACCGACGACGAGTATCCTCGGATCCTCACACTCGTCCAAGAACGAAAACGCGAGACCCTCCTTTTCCTCCTCCCAATCCTCGTTCCTGCTCGGCATGGTGTCTGCGATATAGTTGCGCGCGGCGAGGAGCTGTTTTTCCTTCAGCGCCGTCAGGCCGTTGCTGTAGTGGCGCGTCAACGCGGGGCAAGTCAGACGCAGTTCGTACGGTCCGAGTCCGTCGCCGTCGTGGTAGACCTCTTCCGACGTCCAGCTCGACGGCGTGATGTTGTCGTGGCGCGCAAGCGGGTCGAACACGACGCGGATGATGTGGGTAAACGTTTTGTGGTGGCACGTGCGCAGGGCGGCGATTTCGCGGTCGTTGTTGGCTACGGCGATGTAGAGACGGTCGATTATCATCTCGATGTGGGTCTTGCGCTCTAAATCGTACGGGAATTCCTCGGGGGTGTCCTCGTCATCGTCATCTGCATCGTCGTCGCACTCCTCAACCTCGTTAACATTTTCGGGAATGGTGTCGGTCGAGGGTTGAACGGTCTGAACTTCCGTCTCGGTGGGGGTCTCCGGCACTATATCATAGGGGATGACCTCAGCAACGACCTTGTCTCCCCCCGTCATTGGACTCACCTTGGTCATCGCCATCGTTCTTTTCAACCTCCTCGATTGTTTCGGGAACTGTGTCGGTCGACGGTTGGACGTTCTGGGCCCTGGACTTGGACCCGCGGCGGGTTCGTTTGCGCACCGAGTTGGGTTCTCTGTGCGTGACCGCGGCGTTCGTTCTAGGGGTGCCAACACGACGCTGGCGGAGCTTCGGCTGAAGAGAGAAGAGCTGGGAGAGGAAGCGCTTAAATTGGGGCATGGTAAAAGATATGGGCGGGATAAACAGAGAAGGGGATATGTCACAAGTGGACAAGACAGAAAGCAACAAGAAGTAGTGGGAGGATTGTGAGGGTGAAGATATCTCAAACTATCTGGGTGATAGATGTGATGGAGAACGCCATGGCAGTTGGCTGGCTTAATATAACTGGTGTATGGCATCTGTGAACCGTCAAAGCGCGTGTGGAAGTGTCTGGTTGTGGACGATAATGTGCCGTTCCAGACATGAAAAAGAAAACCTTTACAATCGGCGGGCTTCGAATGAGGACAATGTGGCATTCGAGGTGTCCATAGAAACTTGAACGTCTTTGGCACAAGCGAGCATCAAATTCATGTCCACACCAGATGGCAGGTCGCGGCGGTCACCTGTGTGCGCGCGCAATGACTCGTCAGTATCGGAATTGAATACTTCCGCCGGTGCACGCTTGGACTTAATCACGGAAAGGAATAGCAAGGAAGCGCCACGAACATGTGAACTTGCTTTGACCCGAAAGCCCCCCTTCGACGTTGCAGACCCAGCATCACCTCATTCGGACCAATTGATTCATAGTGTCCATACACCGAGTGTATGGAAAGTATGAACCACGCTGTACGAGTTTAAGGCGGTGCGGGTTCACACCCACTTCGTGTCACTTGGGAGATATGAGCACGTCTTGAAGTCACAGTGGAGCACAAACCTAACTTACACTTGTATCTAGATTCACACAGATACTACTGTAGTATGGTTGGGCATAACGGACATCGGATGGCAGGCGCACTCGTCGAGCATGCACCACTCCATTTTTTAAAGATCCGCGGCATCAGATTCTCTGAGGCGCTTTCAAGACATTCAACAGACCTAGAAAAGGGACTTGCAGATGTCAGACACAAATTCAGGGGGGAGAAACACGCACCATTTGGGAACTTAGTTCGGAAGCGTGACAAGGCGGCCAGGAAGGCCAGCGCTAGCCCGGTTTGCACTCCGCTTGCGTCGCGTTCTGAATCAGTGCAGGCGACGTGCACATTCAAGTGACTGTCGTGTATCGGCAACTCCGCTGTGTTCTGCATGAAGTTGAAGTTCAATTCGGCTTCCTTTGCTGTGTGTGACAGACCGTGACACAGTTATCGCTTACCACGAGGGGGTTTGCCATGAGGCTACCTCGTGGTAGGCGATAGTACTTTGCTTCCACGGTTAACAGTATTTACTGGTTTTCATGCGACTACATATTCAAGTGAACATGACAAGCAAAGCTGTAAATTTTTTATCCCAGGTCGCATCCCGTTTCCGGCCATCTATTTCAGTAGGCATCGGCAAGCGCGTTGATTTGTCCAACTTCCGTCCAAGGCAAAACCCTATCCTTCCGTTAACTTGTGTGCCACTGTTCAACATACTTTCATCAGGGTGGACGTTCATGAATCCAAGGACGCCAACACCGTGACAGCCACGTTTGAGCTTCCCGGCATGAAAACCAACGATGTCAACATTGACATCCACCAGAACGGTCTCACGGTTGCTGGTGAGGCGAAGCAACTGCACTCTGCCCATGAAGAGGGATACGTCGTCCGTGAACGTAGCTATGGCAAGTTCTCCCGGACGTTGCAGCTCCCCTTGGGTATCAAAGTAAGCGTGCGACGGTTTCTTGACGCTGCTCGACTTTTTGATGCTCACCCACTTGTAGTCTGACGATGTGAAGGCCAAGATGGAGAACGGTGTCCTGACGGTGACGTTCCCAAAAACGACCTCCAAACAACAACAACAACAAGGACAACGCATTCCCATTCGATAAATGTGACATCTATGTGCTTCTTCTCGTGGCTGGACTCGGGGTTTTGCTATACAATTAACGATCTAGTATAGACGCTTCAGGCATATGAGTACAACGTGATTTGAGTACGGTAACCTTTGGTAAGCACAGAACCAGGATCGCATCAACGAGAGACAGACAGGACGGACTCTCGTGCGACTCACGGGATCGAACGCCTAGTATGGACTTGGTGTTTTGTTCGGTGTCTCTCATTTTTCGCAGCGGTGGGTAAATTGGCGAGATGAATATCGACCCCACACGAGGGTAACATCGTCTCGTCCTGGATATGTCTACGGTAATCCCATTTGTACCAGTGACTGCTAAGCAAACTAAACCGTGGCGTCATCGTACCTGTATGTATTCGGGAATGGGAAGAATCGAGAATAAAAAGCAGGAGCTGAAGGGTTAAAGGTGTTACGCTTCTGATGGTTTGTACCACGAGTCTAGGCGCTGGACCGACTCTCTGAGAGCATAGAGGATGTGCGCAATTCGGCGGCACTGGTCGTCATCATGGGTAGAATGGGCAGGAACCCACAGAAAGTCCGCGAGTCGTTGAACGATGCAATTTGCGGTGATGATGCCACCCATAATCGCAAGCCATAGACCAGCATGGGCGATGATGAAAGCAGGGCAGCAGCGTCTCAGACGGAGTTCGGTGTTCTACGCGAACAAGGGATCAACAAAAAAGAAGAAAATCGACATAGGATCGATATTATTACCTCTTTTTTCGCTGAATATTCGCAGAAACGAGAAGGCGGCTTGGACTGAGGGGTCTGACCCTCCGTCACCAAACTCATTCTTCTCCCCGCCAACAATCAGGCACACTGACAACTTCCCCCATGAACTCAGCGCCATGAAATCCGGAGTGGTCCTAGCAGAGTAGCGAAGAACGTAAGGGGGCGGCCAATGGCCATCTTCAAAAAGGATTTGAGATGATGGTGACGAGCGTGCTCGTCAGTATGTTGCTAGAGAAGTATGCGAATGCTGGGTAGAACAGCTGGATAGCAGGAGCCCGGATTGCCCGCAGCACAGCGACAATCTAACAGCCTCTGATCGCCGGATTGGATTTTGACATACTCGCTCGATTTTGCAGCTTGGGACTCTCGGACATAATAGTAGTGGTACGCTTGAATGCTGTTCGGACATCATTGATCCATGGCTCGCAAAGAAAACAACGAAGCTCTCACATTTAGTTAGCGCAATTAGAATGTCGTCCTGTCCCTCTTCTTGCAGCAGAGTTGTATGGTCATCTGACAGAAGTGCGATTAGTCGTAACAACCTGAGCAATGCTAGGCACACACCATATTGTTTGACGAAGATATGAATATGTTCGGAGTTCGGGAATACCCACCAAACAAGTCGACAGCTTCGTCCGAAGGCGTAACGGCTCGTTAAGCGTTGGATGTCTGAGTTTCTCGTCGAGCTCTGCGTCATCGGGCAAGGACACCTGGTAGAGATCGAGATCATTGGCGTCTACGTCGCGAAAGGGGTTCGCTTTTCCTTTATTAAATTTCTTGAGGTCGCCGACATCTGCTGTTCCTGCGATCTGGATCAAATTCGAACACCCGACTGGAGCTGTCGCCCAAGACAAAACAGTCGAGACTGATTTCGTGAGCGGCAAACATATCTGAAAGACGGGTATGATTTGAAAATTCAGAGAGAGCTTTGAGGACGAACGAGTTGAACACAAGTCATGAAAGAATTAGACCACAGCCACGATTCGCTTGTTGGGCATTACTTGCAGGGTTACTGGGTCCGCGACAAACGCGGGCGACAGGTCTAGAGAAATGTGTATATCGGAGGTAGCATAGCGTTCACTTCACGTCGGCCAAGTTCCCTCCGGCAGCTCTCTCGATCGCCTTGACCACCGTCTCCAACTGCTGCTCCATCCCCCCCTCCTTTTTCTTCTGTTTCCCCCGTCGACGGCCACCCACATTCTCTTCCTCCTCTTCCTCCACATCCGCGAGCCTCGTCCGCTCGACCATAAACTCGCCCACGAACCCCGCCACCGCCTGCTCCCCCACCTCACTATGCGCCCGATTCCCCCACCGCCACTCGTACATTTGCGGATTCTCCTCGGCGTTTCCGTTGCCCTGTGTGGCAGAGATCCGTCCGCGGCGTTTACCCATCGCGGATTTGGTATCGCCGAGACGGACGCGGTCGAGGTAACCTTGTCGGACAAGTTGTTGGAGAAAGGTGTCAATGGACATGGAACGGTGAGTGTATTGGGCGTTGGACGGGATGGTGCCGCTGGGTGGGATACGGAGGCGTTTTAAATTGGCTCTGAGGTCCACTAAACGACGGCACCATACCAGCGGTTAGGAAAGGCCGAGCAGACAGTATAAAGACGCACATTCAGAAATGGCCCGTCCGTTGACCAAGATGAGCGCGAGGATGACGTGGAGCAAGCCTAGTGCGGCAAGTTGGTCGGCAGTGCTCCAGGAGATGATACTGCCATAGCTACGCGGCATATCGTCGTCGTCGTCATCGTCGGGGCCCTCGCCGAGTTCTTCTTCTAGAAGACGTTCGTCAGATAACGCAGCTTGTTCGATAATGGTTGGGTCCAAGGTTGAGCGGAGGATGTACGTTTTGGAGCCTGCCGCGGCGGCTGAGAAACCGAGCGTAGTTAGAACGAGGCTAATAAGGCTGATGGAGCAACGGACCTTTTTTCTTGACGCCGGTGGCATTTTGGAGGTCCTCTGCGTGATCTTGGTCACGGTAGTTACGAGCTTGGAGTTCCACGAGTTCCACGGCAAACGTTTTGCGTAGGAGGACTTGTGCCTTGATTAGTACAGCATTGAACGAGCGAGTGTACGAGCCAAGGACTAGATGCGTCTTCAGGGAGTTGGATGCGTGGGGCGAAATGGAGGCATACCTTTCTTGTTGATGTCCTCGCGTCGCAGGGGGATACGCTTGTGCTCGGAGAAGAGTGCGAGCCGAGCTAGATCGCGCGCTTTTTTGTCTAGATGCTGGTGGACAAAATGTCCATGAGCGAGGGTACGCAACCACGAACGTACCAGACTCACATCGTCGCCACCATCCTTGCGACTATGTTGGGTCGCGTCGACGTCCATATCGTCGTCTGGATCCATGTTTGGGCCACTTCCCTCGCTGTCATCGTCGTCTTCTGAGTCTACACGTCGCGCCCGCCCGCGCTGTGAGTGGTACTGGGACGGCTGAGCATCCCGTTCCCGTTGAGATCGGCTCGGTCCAGCACGAGGCATAGAGGGATACGCGTGACTGTGTGACCTGACCGTGATCAAGTGATCGAGGCTTATTCCCTTTGCATAAGTGACACCCTCAAGTACTGAGGATCCCTCACTTGCTGCACAATCTTTGTTCCTTGAATACATATAACCTTGGTAAATTATCTTTCCCTTGGGCCAGTCCGAGGTAAGCATTCGACACTTGTCGACTTTGATGCTGACACGAGTCTTAGTAATGTTCGACAGGTCGCGAACGACTGCACCAACAGGAAGTTGAAATGATTCTCCCCATCGACAACTTGCCAACCACACGAACCACGTTTTCATAATAGTAATATTGGGAATGCCGGTTGGCTAAGGAAATAAATATCATACGAAACGAGTCCTCCAGCGTAAACCATATCACCATCCACCGTCTGTGCATCAGTTAGTTCATACGACTGCTAGAGCATCCGACTCACCGTTGTAGTTCGCTCGTCTCGCCTTCCTTACATCCTCCATCAGACCCATGGTGTGTCTATCCAGCATCTCAACATATGGCTTCAGGCTCGTCTTCTCCCAGTCGGCACCCTCTCCTGCGACGTCCAGCTCCCGGAGCAACTGAGTAACTGTTGGAACACCTCGCGGATCAAAGTGGTCGATATTCGCTGGATCAACGGGTACGCAGACACGCCCTGTTTTGGGGTGAACGCAGAATGGTGCCTTGAGCAAGTGGTTTCGGTGCTTGGAAACTTCGGCATCTAAACGGGGATAGGTGTATTGTAGGATGATATCTTCCAGTGCATACACGAGATTTTGCTTAACAGCAAGCACCTCGTCAGACTGAGACAAGGAAAAAGACTTGACTCGACTCACAGGTTTGCAAAGTGTGCCAAGCTCGTTCCACTTCTGCGCAGAAGGCCTACCAGGGTCATTCGACCATGCCGTGCGAAGCGTCTCAACAATTGATCGGTCCGGAATTAGCTGGAGCAACTTCTCCCAACCGTCCTCAGGGCCGAAACAATCTTGATCATCCAGGACCAGTGGTTCGAACAACGTACGGAGAATAGCTGAAGCCTCCCACAGCGATGGTGGGAGAGATTTGTTGCTGGTCCGGACATTCACTTTCTTCGCCATCTCTTTTCCACCCTCGACCACTGTCAACGCATTGACGAGAGCTCTCCGTTGATCATCTGTCAGATCCATAGCCTGTGGATCACTTATCCACAAGTGTATCCCTCTCCGACCAGAATAGACCCACAGAAGATGACGGAAGCCAAATTGTTCGATAAGGGTGGACTGTAGGACTTTGACCGCGGCTGCGATAAAGCCCCAACAACGGGAACATATGTCTGCGGCGGAGCAACACGTGCGAACGCCGTCGTAATCGGTCATATCAATATCAAACACAAGCTCACGTTTCTGCGGAGTGAATGCAGAAGGACGAATGGTTTTTTTGTCGCGGGGCTGAGACTCGATCATCAGTTGGGAACTTCATGATCAGGGAGAACGCGCACTTTGGCGGAGTACACTGGGCCGATCTCAAAACGAGTCGGATTTAGTGCTAGGACCTGCTTTTTGAGGTCTTCCGCGGTATTGAAGGAATGGTATCGTAAATACACGTCTCCCTGGAGGGTGAACGAGAACTCCCGATGGGTGAAAAGCTTAGTTGGGACGTGCTCGTGATTCAACCAGGTGAATATCGACTTGAATGGATAGAGCATCCTGTAAAACTGTAACATGACCTCTGGTGAGGTATTGACATCATCTGTGGTGGACGACATGATCGAAGTCTGGAGACAAGCGTCAACCACGCGTACGTGACAACATGCGCGTGACCATAATCACGTGCACCTCATCACACACATCTGTGACGACTGTCATGTTTCAGACTCTTTCTGTTCAAAACAATTTGTCAAGACGATTATAGGAACTGATACGTGTCGATATGGGGAAACGCGTCTATAGGGCGCCGGAATTGGTATGTACAAGAGTCGGACAACTGGATTTACGATACTCATTGACAGATTGGCTGTGGGCGCAAAGTCAGTACTACAGTGATGGCACCACATCCCCGGTCGCCTTCCTCCTAGATGGGAAGGATATCGTTCACAAGGGAAGGTTCAACGTCGGCGGGCGAAAGACGACCGAGAAGTAGGCGCCGAAATGCACGTGGGAGGTTATTAATATGATCTCGATAACGTTGTATCACAGCACGAAACTCGGTGGATCGTGAGTGGGAAGGAGAGTGGCCGGGTGACAGTATGGCTTACGGAGGGCCCCACAGAGATCAAAGGTTAACGTTTCAGCCTGAGCGCCTGCGTATGATCTCTTTCGATCGCCGGAAGCGAACTTGATCCTTTGAAACACGAAGGTTTGTGGGCACGCGGTCAAGTACTCGCTTCGCGGAGACCGAGGTCAACAACATAAAATCTCTCAGCGCAATATGCTTGAACACCCTCGACCAGGAACATCGGGAGATTCAATTGCTTGCGGATTGGGCCACCGGTGAGTCCCAGCTGTAGCGAAGCGAATGTAACATACCTAAGCCTTGTCATTGGACTCTCTCATGACCTTTGAAAGATTGCTGATGTGGAATCGAGTGCCAATAAATCTGTGCTGATTGCTGCCACCAAAGTATCCCCTACCTCGATGTACTGAATTCCTTCCCAGTCCGGTTCAAGCTCCCTTCACTTATCATCTATCCGACCATCTGTGGCGTTCTCGAAGGAGTCAGTTGAGTTGTAAAGGCGAACGAGTGCTTCCAATACATGAAGAACGTGCATGGAGGATGCGAACGCAATAGGTACTGTGTACTTGTGTCCGGCCAATGCTTGTCTGAACGTTGTGTGTAGATTTTCAGCGACGGTGTGCCGACAAGCTCGAGGGCTTGCGTGATATAGCGATAAACTCCAAGAACTACAGTGAAGCTGCCAGACACATCTTCGCGGTGTGTGATTTCGCAGATATCGCGCGGGGGTTCACTCGACTTACCAAGATTCGGAATGTTATCGCCCAGCTGACTATAGGAAACCTGAACATTGCCACGTGACGGCGTGTCCATCGAAACCACACTGAATGTTTCCATGACAAACCCCCTCAGGAAATTATATTCGAGGATTCCGCACCGAATGTACGCTCTATTAGGGAGTCCAGCGGTGATTGGCCCACTCGTTCTTGTTCTTCCCCGTTGTTTTAGATGTGTCCAGATTTACCTTGCCCCTCTCGCTGTTATGATACTATGTATCCAACGCATGCTTCTCTCAAATTAGTAGTCGACACCGTAGTATAATCTTCCTGCTGTGGTAAAAATGGAATGTAAAAAGGTAGTGCTGCTAGTAGGGATACAAATGCAATTCAGATGGTATAGAATGGGCCCACTACTTCGTTCCGTTCTCGATCAATCTGGCTAATCGCACCTCGCAATCAGTTCCACGTAAAACATGGACCACCGTCCGAGGGTGGCTTTATTCCAGACCTTATCAAAATAATCGGTATCCACTAAGTCATCGGGGGTGGCATCCTCCAGAAACTCGAGATAGCAAAAGAGGACGGACAGTACATCTACCGCCCGGTCGGTGGGTGCGACGATGAGCACATTTACATCATCGTCTTGTTCGAGCCGGTCACTTTGTTCGTTGAGCAAGTCGTCTAGCCCGCAATCGGCGAGGTATACAACTTGAGCATTCGCGTCGTCGTCGTCTTGTTCGTTCTCTGTCTCGTGTGCGTCTCGTTCGCTTTGTTCGCCCTGTACATCTTTGCGTAGCTCTTCAGGCCACCACTTGGTGCTCCCGTGTGGCAGCGCCAGAGTGAGAAACTCGCGCGCCGCGTGGAGCTCCTTGGGCCCTACCGCCGTTTGCTCGGCACAGAGGCAGAGAGAGACGGCAGGACAGACCAGGCCCAAGCGTTGCACCAGATCGCTTCGGGGCGCTTCTTCTCTCTTCCAATTGGACAGCGACAATGGGTCGTCCCCGTACGGCGTTGTATAACTGACCTGCACGACGTGCGTGAATGGCTTGTTGTCAAAGGTGTGCAGCGCGGGCACATTGGCTTCGTCGTCCACCAAGGCGATGTATAGCCCGTCCATGATCTCTACGAGGTGGCTCTCCTCTATCAGCGTGGAGGTCGGCGAAGGGGGAGGGGTATGGTGTTCTTGATCGTCCGTCTCCTCTTCCTCCTCTTCCCACTCTTCCCACTCTTCTTCTTCTTCTTCTTCCTCCTCCTCCTCCTCCCTCTTCTTCTTCTTCTCCTCCTCTTCGAATACGAGAACCAGTTCACAGTTACACTCATAAACCCTGTTCCAGTCCCGGTACGAGATTGGTATGATAGCGAGGGCGACTTGGCAACGCTCGCGGAGTGGTTGGCGAGCTTTGGCAGGAAGACAAGGTAACTGAGAGGCGACCATGAGGACGATAATGGTTGCGTGAAGAGTGCAAAGTAGAGTAAGCTGTGGCCGTCAAAAAGCAACAAAGCGAACGGGAGGTGCACAACCGCAAATCCTATCGGACAGTCAGGGAAACGAAAGAAGAGGATGATTTATATCGTATGAGTGAGCATTTGTGGATCGTCAAAGCAAGTCGGGTAATGGCGGATTGTGGAGGATAATGTGCCACCCACGTTTGCGGGCGGAACCGTTCCAG
>JBBPNN010000966.1:0-13464 GCA_038090935.1 Hortiboletus campestris | reverse complement strand
TGTTCTTCGGCCTCACCAACTCTCCTGCGACCTTCCAACGATTCATGAACGACTTCTTCCGCAATATGATTGCCGAAGGATGGCTGGTCGTCTACATGGACGACCTTCTCATCTTTTCCCCTGATTCTGCCACTCATGAAGAATGTACTAAGTGAGTACTTCAACGAATGAAGGAACTTGACCTGCATCCCAAGTTGGAGAAATGTAGGTTCGCTGTCGAAGAAGTGGACTACCTTGGCATGATTGTCAAACCTGGACAACTAGCCATGGACCCCATCAAGTTAGATGGGATCGCTAGTTGGCCCACCCCAGCCAAAGTCAAGGACGTACATTCCTTCCTAGGCTTCACCAACTTTTACCATCATTTCATCCCCGACTACTCCAATGTCACCTGTCCCCTCATCAACCTCCACAAGAAGAATCTTCCTTGGAATTGGACCCCAGCATGCCAATCCTCCTTTGATTCTCTCAAATCCCTCTTCCTCTCTAAGCTGATCCTTTGTCTCCCTGACCTCTCCTCTCCCTTCGCCATTGCCACCAACACCTCCAAATTCGCATCTGGAGCAGTCCTCCTTCAAACCAACTCCAACAGGGATTGGCATCCCTGTTCCTATCTCTCCCAGTCCTTTTCCCAAGCAGAACGCAACTATGACATCTATGACAGAGAACTCCTCGCAGTCATCTGCGCCTTGAAGTCGTGGCGTCATTATCTCCACGGCTCCTCTTTTCCTGTTCAAGTCTTTACTGACCACAAGAACCTTACCTATTTCCGCCAATCCCATGCCCTTAACCGACAACAAGCTCGTTGGCTGCTAGATCTCTCCGACTTTGACCTCAAAATGATTCATGTCCCTGGAAAACTCCTTGTTGCACCTGATGCTCTTTCCCGTCAACCTGACCTCCTCCCTACCTCCGATCTTGACAACAAAGGAGTAACCTTGCTCCCTCCTTCTCTCTTTGTGTGCATCATTGACACCTCCCTCTCCGATCGTGTGCAATCCGCCTCCGCAAACGATCCCCTCGTCCTCCAAGTCCTCCAAAGTATGGACGGCTCTATTCCCCCCGCCTTTCGTTCTTGCCTCTCTGACTGGCAACACAAAGAGGGCGTCCTCACATATAAAGGACATGTATATATCCCTGACAACCAATTCCTTCGCCATTCCATCCTTCAATGATGTCACGACCACGAAACTGCCAGACACCCTGGATACCTCAAGACTCGCCAACTTGTTCCCTCAGAGTTCTGGTGGCCCGGCCTTGCATCCTACGTCTGCAAATATGTCGAAGGCTGTGCTATTTGTCAGCAAAATAAATCCAACACTCATCCGTCAGTTCCCCCTTTAACCCCTATCAAGTCCTCCGCCTCTCGTCCTTTCCAGCAGATCTCCTGCAACCTCATCACCTTCCTCCCTCTCTCCTCCGGCTTTGATTCCCTCTTGGTCGTGGTAGACCATGGGCTTACTAAGGGGGTAGTTCTTTGCCCCACTAAGAAAACTGTTTCAGCTGAAGGGATTGCTTCCCTTTTCTTCCACAAAGTTTTCCTTTGCTTCAGACTCTATGACAAGGTTATCTCCGACCATGGCCCCCAGTTCGTGTCTGCCTTTGCCAGAGAACTCGGGAAACTCCTGAATTATGACCTCTCTCTCTCCACTGCCTACCACCCTCAATCCGACGGAGAAACCAAATGAGTAAATCAAGAAATAGAAACCTATCTCTATATCTTCTGTGGAGCCAACCCCTCCTCTTGGTCCAAAAAGATTTCCCACACCGAATTTGCCCACAATCACCGCCCTCATTCCGTCACCGGACAATCTCCTTTTTATCTCCAAATGGGATATGAACCCCATGCCCTCCCTTCTTTAATCTCCAACTCTTCTATTCCCACAGTAGAAGCCTGCCTTAAGTCCCTCTCCACCGCTTGAAATGAAGCCCTCGCAGCCCATGAACTTGCTCGACAAGTCATGGCTTCCCACACCCGTTGAAACTTCACTCCTTTCACCAAAGGAGACAAAGTCTGGCTTGAAGCCAGAAACCTCAAACGATCTATCTCCAACCCAAAGTTCGCCTCTAAACGAGAAGGCCCATTCACTATCACCAAAGTCCTCTTTCCAATCATTTACCAACTTCACCTTCCCAAGGCATGGTGAATCCATAACACATTCCACACTTCTCTTCTCTCCCCTTACAAAGAGAACTCCGTCCATGGGAAAAACTTCCCTGCTACTCCCCCTGACCTTATCAGCAGAGAAGAAGAATACGAAGTTGAAAAGATATTACGCCATTGTGGAACTCCAACCAACTGCTTCTTCCTGATCCGATGGAAAGGATATTCGGCTGAAGAAGACTCCTGGATCCCAGAATGGGATTTGAAAAATGCAAAGTCTGCTCTCTCGAACTATAAGAAACTTCATCCCTCCGTTTTCTCTTCTTAGAACCATTCTTCGTCCTTTTTGCTCCTCCCTACCTAAACCTTTTTACGATGACTTCCACTATTTCTACAATTTCTTCTATCTCTGAACTCGAATCCTCTGCCCTTACCCCCTCGTCTCCTGCAATCACCACCACCACCTCCCACCACGGAATCCTATCTGTAGATGTTCCCATCCACGCCCACAGGACCAGAGACGACTTCCCTTCCGCCACAGACCTCACCAAACTTGACAACTCCATGTGTAATCCTGCCCTCTCTACTGCCATAGACTCCTTCCTCGACGTCGGCTCTCCTCTTTATGCCCTCTATCATGCCTTCCTCCAAAACTCCTCTCTCAGGCTCTACACTGGCCGCATCCGTCATATCCAAAAAGACGTGGAAGGCTATTTACTTGTCACTTTCTACCAGCTAGGAATGCTTAAGTTCTTAGAAGATCTCAACTGTTACCTTCTTGAATTGTCCACTACCTCTAGTTCCTCCTCCTCATACCATTCTGCCTTCCCCAGAAACACCCACTCCACCTCCTCTTTCCCTCTGTCTCCCATCGAGGAAGCAACCATCAGCGCCGTAGAATACACCTGGACTGGCAACAACCACTCTGATTTCCCTCCTAGCACTGCTCGCGCCCGCCTTCATTCTTACTGGTCCAGCAGAGATGGTACTGTTCCCCTGGTTTCTTCTCACCCCCACTTCAATGAAGCCTGTTTCTCCTGTCACAGATTGGGCCATATCTGCCCTGACTGTCCCTCTTACCAATGCCCCCACTGTCTCCGATGGAAACCAGGCCATGCTGCCCAAGCTTGTTCTCTTCATCGTCCTTCCCCAGCCTCCTCCCGCCCTTCTTCTAGAGGGTCCCATTCCTCCTCCTCTTCTTGACACTCCCGTCGAGCCCTCCCTGTTCCTCCTCCCCATCCTTGTTCTCCTTCTCCCGAGTATGACAATTACGACGATTATTCCGACACTGCCATGGCTAACATGACTGGTTCTTCCTGTGGCGGGTATATTGATCTCTAGTCGTCTTCATTGTGGATTTGACTCTAATACAGGGGTAATGTTATGATTCAATCTTTTGTTACCTTTTTCTTTGCTTTACTCGAACATTCTATCATATTACCTGAACGTTCTATCATGTTCTTTTACTTTCCCGTGCAGTTCGTCTGATCTCCTTGCGTTCCACTGCAACTCAGTCTTATCTCCTCATGTTCAACCACAAGTCACTTCTTTTCACTTCTCTTTAGTTCTTTCTCTCACGATGATGCTTCTCAAGTGTTCCATAACCTTCTTCCACTTAGTCATCTTCTTCTCCAGAGCAGTACTTAAACCCGACGATACCTTGATGTCTCCCTAAGTTAGACCTCCTTAGGAATACATCTACCTTCACCTTCTTGAATCCCTCGAAAGTCCTCGTCCTACTTCTGAGTGGACGCTCTTCCTTGAAACCTTGACTCTACAATCCTTAGAATCATAGAATACCTCGAACCCTTCACCTTACAACTCACTAAGTCATATAGCACCTCGAACCTTTGACCTTGTGAACTAACAAATTGCAAGAGTACCTTGAACCTTTGAAAGACTAAGGCTACGATTGGCTCTACCCGAACCAACCGTAACAGATGCTGCATGAAAGGAGGCCACCACTGCTCACGCCAAAGCCACTCAGACTGTTAAAGAGCACATTGGAATGAAGTTCACCCCCTGGAAAGTAGGAGACAAAGTCTGGCTCAATTCTCGAAACCTTAAGTTCAATTTCCCCTCTCACATGCTTGCTCCCCACCGCGAAGGACCATTCGAGATCAATGCAGTCATTTCTCCTTACACTTACAAACTTCGCCTTCCCTTGACCTGGAAGAAGATCCATAACATCTTCCACACCTCCCTCCTTTCAACCTTCACTGAGACTGATGAACATGGACCAAATTACTTCAATCCTCCTTCCAAGATCATCAAAAGAAAAGAGGAATACAAAATCAAGACCATACGTTCTCATCAAGGATCTCCTGGATGCCATCAGTTTCTTGTCTCTTGGGTTGGATACTCTCACGCCGAGGACACTTGGGAACTGGAATCCCATCTTTTGCATGCCAAATACATGCTCAGAGCCTACAAACACTCTAGACCAAAGGAGTTTGCTACAGTAACCTCCCTCTAGTCCTCCACCTTGTCATCTCCACTGGCTCTGCCCCATCCGGCTCCTCCTCCTCCCCAGCTGCTGGTTATTCCATCACCCCACTCCATGGTCTGATTGTTTGAAAGACAGAAAACCTTCTGCTGTTCCAGCCAACCGAAATCCTCCCATCCCCTCTTCCCGTCATGGATCCAATGAGGGTTGTACGTGACAACCTCAAAGGACTTCCTCACTATGCGCCAAGTCAGCTCATTCCCTCAATGTTAGTGAGTTGGCTCACTGAACCGCCGACGTACCATGATGGGCACCTGCCATTCTGAAACCCAGTCTTGGAGATCCAAGATCACCCTCATCAACACTAGAATGGCCAGCATGGCCAACGATGCCAAACACAAAGTAGCAAAGGAGATTGTAAGGAGGAGGAGTTCATACATGGGGATTTTGTTGAATTCCTCATGCTTCATCACTCACCTCTTTAACTTTCCTTTCCTCCCACCTATCTCCACTATGCTGTTCTCCACAGTTCATAGCCTGTAGTCTGCAGCTCTGCAGTTCTGATTTGATCCTGTTCCAACTTGACCTGAAGAAGCTTTGGAACCCCACTTCTCCAGGCTTCCTTTTGTTGCCACACTGCCCTCGTTTTCCTGACCTCCCGATTCAGACTTCCCCTGGGATATTTAAACACCCAGGAACTCCATCCAGTTGCCAACCATTTTTTATATGTCTATCTCCTCTGCTTCAGATATTTCTGCTTCTGGAATCCCAGTGCCCATTATCCCTGTTTCTTCCATTTCACGACTCCCCCTCTATGAACAACATGTTGTCTTTGTGTCGGTCCTCAAAGACCCCTCAGCGTAACTCCCCATTGAACAAAGTGCAGAGTTCCGGAACGACCGGGAAGTTCTCACCACTGGCCTCATCCAACTCTACCACAACTACTTCCATGGTCGACTCCATTTGGCAACGACCACTGACCTCTCCATTGAGGATGCATAGCGATGGAACCACAGACTCGCCTTGCACCAGTATGAGGTCCTCCAGCTCCTTGCCTCCACCAACTTCCCTCACTTCTTCCATCTTGTCCCTGAGGAGGTCATGCAGTGCATCTTTGCCACAACTGTCGGATTATGTTACAGAAATCCCCTGGATGACCGAGGCTGAGGAGCATGAGTTCAACTCGTGGATAACTGCATGGGAATCCAAGGATTCCACTTCCGATTTTGCCTGTTTCTTTGATCTTCCTTCTGATTCTTTTGATCCTTAGGAATCCTTGTCCGACGGAGTTCCGTTCTGCTTCTGCTCTTCTTTTCCTACCAGAACTCCTTGATCCTTTTCATATGTCTTCCTTTGTTCCGTTTCCATTTCCTTCCACAGTCCGCAGTTTACCTGTTCTCTCTCGATTCTTCTTATGGACGTATTCCCTTCTAGAACGGCACTCCACTGTTCCGTTTTCCCGTTAGGATTTCTCACTCAGGATCCGCTCACAGTACATATATATATAAATGCCCAGTGTACTTGTAGTTTCCTCAGTTAGTTCTACACAATACAAGTGTAGTATCTAGCCCAATCTGCTGGTAGATTGAAATCTACTTGATGAGACCTTTCCATAGTCTCTACGCCTACCAAGCATTGTAGACTTTTTGATAAGCTCTGAGGTTAATGCAGCCCTCAAGCTCAAGACTTGCTACTTTACTCGTTGTTCGTCACATGACTCTCGCTGATAAAGCTAGGTTCTATGCTTAGTGTAACAGATTATGCAACGAAGAACAACGGAGACACTTCTTCACGGGGGCGCTTCACACGACACCCGAGCCCAGAGTTCACACTCCTGAATCTACTCCAAACCTTGACTCCAGAGTTGCTACTGCAGACACCTCACTGCAGAGCCTCCCCTCTCCGTTGCAGAGCCCCATTCCCATTCCACCCCCATTTCAGGGATGTGGACCTAGACCCGCTTTCAACCTCGACTTCTCTCAATTGGTCGTCACCATCCAATCTGTCTTCCAATCCATGCCTTCCAGCCAAAACCTCAGTCCCACTTCTGTCTGAGGAGTGTCACTCCCTCGACATCGCAATTGAGCAGCTATGCACTGCTTCGTCTGTCAGAGCCCTGGTCACCTTCGCCCCTCCTGCCTAGCCTATCAGTGCCCCTACTATCAGGCCCATGCTCCTGGACATATCCAATCTGCTTGTCCAGTCTACATACCTCTCCCGAGTCAATGGCAGGGATCCTGACAAGACTAATGACAGTGAAGACATTAGTTTCTGAGAAGGTGTCTCAGGCATACAATGGGGGTAATGTTACAGAAATCCCCTGGATGACTGAGGCCGAGGAGTTCGAGTTTAACTTGTGGGTAACTGCATGGGAACCTGAGGACTCCACTTCTGAGTTTGCTTCCTTTTTCGATCTTTCTCCTGATTCCTTTGATCCTTAGTCTGATAGAGTTCTGTTCTCTTCCGCTCTTCTTTCCTACCAGAACTCCTCTTCTCCTTTCATATGTGTTCCTTTGTTCTGTTCCATTCCTTTCCGCATTCCGCACTTCATCTGTTCTGCTCCGTTCTCCTTATGGACATATCCCCTTCTAGAACGGCATTCTGCAGTTCTGTTTCCCCTTTAGGATTCCTTATTCAGGGTCTGCTCAGAGTATATAAATGCCCATTATACTTGTAGTTTCCCCAGTTAGTTCTACACAATCCAAGTGTAGTTTCTAGCCCAATCCGCTTCGTAGATTGCAATCTACCTCGCAAGACCTTTCTTTTAGTCTTTGCACCTACACAGCATAATAGACTTATCAATACTTGCTTTGAGGTCATAGCCCTCTAGCAACAGGACTCTTTAATTTATTGTTCGCCAAGAAGCTCTTGCCGATTAAGCTAGGTTCTACACTTAGCGTAACACATCCCCTACATTCCTGCCATCCAGTGTGGTGTCCTCATAACTATTACTGCTGCAGAGGCTCTTCCAATGTCTGCCCCTTCCCCTCCCTCCAAGTGCCTCTTTTCTGTTCTTGATGATGTTGACCTTTTCTCAGGCATTGTTTCTGACAACCCTATGATGTACCAGAAAGCCATGACATCTGTCCATGCTGCTGAATGGACCTGTGCCCTTCAGAAGGAGTTTACATCCCTCAAGGAGCTCAGCATTTACTGTCTAGTCTCCCAGTTCTTTGTCTCTGCTGGTCATCATATTATGCATGGTTGGCCAATTTTTTGTCTTAAACATGATAAACATGGCAACCCATCTCACTTTAAAGCCTGCTATGTACATATATATGTAAGGGCTATTCTGCTATCTATGGTCAGGACTACATGGAAACTACCTCCCCTATTGCTTCCATGCAATCCTTTTATGTCCTTGCACACATTGGTGCTGCATTGGACTGGAAAATCAAGCAGTTAGATATCAAAACTGCTTTCCTCAACAGAGTTCTTGAGCCTGATGAGGTTTACTATATGGAACAATCAGAAGGGTTCATTGAGCCTGGTTTAGAGGATCATTTCTGGAAACTACATACATTGCCAAGGGGCTTTATGATATAAAGCAGAGTGGTTGTATGTGGAACAAAACACTTCATGCCCAGCTTATTGCTTGGGACTTCAAGTGTTTGGAGTGTGAATACTATGTCTACTATTGTTAGGATGACACTGGCATCATTGTCATTGCCATCCACATTGATGATTTCTTCATGCTAGGTGACTTCAAGTCTACTCTCTCACACTTCAAGTCCCAACTACAAACTCACAGGCAAATTTCTGATGGTGCTCCTGCCCACTTTCATATTGGTGTCACAATTGAATGTGATTGCATCACATATACTATTGCACTGTCCCAAACTGCCCTCATTAATCACATTGTGTCCCAATTCAGTCTTGCTGACATGCACCCCATTCTCACTCCCTTTGAACCTGGCTTGTATCTCTCCAAGGCTTCCTCCCCTGTGTCAGATGATGAGCATGCCATGATGTCTAAGACACCCTACTGTGAACTTGTTAGCTCCCTAATGTACCTTGCCATTGGCACTCACCCTGACATCATTTTTGCTGTCAGTCAATTGTGTCATTTCCTTGACTGCTATGGTAAGGTCCACTGGGAGGCTGCCAAGCATGTTGCTTGCTACCTCAAAGGAACCCACAATTTCTGCCTTATTCTCAGCAGCAACTATGCCATCTGTCCTGATACCCACCATTCAATGAGTGGATTCTGTTTCTTCCTAGGCTCCAGCCTGATCTCATGGTGCTCATGTTGTCAGTGCATTGTCACCCTTTCCACCTGTGAGGCAGAATATGTTGCAGCATGTGAAGCATCTCAAGAACTGGTCTGGCTATACAAGCTTCTTGCTGGCATCCAGTTCTATCAACTCACTGCCTCCCCTCTTCTGTGTGACAATAACAGTGCAATCATGGTGTCCAGCAAATCTATCTTTTATTCCAAACTCAAGCATACATACCCTAACTAAATACAGTTTCATTTGTGAACTTGTTGAGGATGGTCAAATCTATCTTCATTGCATCACCTCTCAAGAACATTATGGACACATTCATCAAAGCCCTTCTACACCCTGCCTTTGAGTGCCATCATGCCAGTATGGGTCTTCAGGTTCCCATGCAAGGAGGAGTGGAATTGCAGGAGTAGTTTTCATTTCTTCATTTGTTTTCACTGTTTTCACTTCTTTCTTTCTTTCTTTTCTTCCCTTGTTCCTTACTTAATTCATTTGCTCTTTTCTTTTACTCATCATGGTACACACATTGAGGAGGAGTGTTGGTGCATGCAATGTGTGACCTTAGAATGAATTTCAAACTCTACATTGTAGTATATAATGTTTGTTCCTTTTCCAGCACTCCCTCAGTCATTCTGTCAGTTCATCTGAGGGTAAGCATCTTTATTTGTTCTCCACATCATCATTCTCACTGTACCTACAATTGATGCTGTTACAGAAATTCCCTGGATTACCAAGGCCAAGGAACTAGAGTTCAACTCTTGGGTAACTGTGTGGGAACCCAAGGACTCCAATTTTGATTCCTTCTTTGATGTTCCTTCTGATTCCCTTTGGTCCAATGGAGTTCCGTTCCTTTCATGCTTCTTTTACTGCTAGAACTCCTATTTCCTTTTATGTATGTCTTCTTTCTTTCTGTTCTGTTCCTTTTCATGTTCCACAGTCTGCAGTTGCTGATCCATTCTGTTCTGTTCTCCTTATGGATGTATTCTCTTCTAGAACAGCATTCCACTATGCCATTTCTCATTAGGATTCCTTATTCAGAGTCTGCTCCCAGTATATAAATGCCCAGTGTACTTGTAGTTTTCCCAGTTAGTTCTACGCAATTCAAGTGTAGTTTCTAGCCCAACCGCTAAGTGGTAGCAGCCCACTACACAAGACCCTTCTCATAGTCTCTTCACCTACAAAGCACAGTAGACTCTTTGACACTTGTGATATCTTTACTCGTTGTTTGTCCTGAAACTCTCACCAATAAAGCTAGGTTCTATGCTGAGTGTAACAGATGCTGTCTAGGTTTGACACAGGATGACCTGCATCAAGCATAAAAAGGATGGTGTTGTGTTGAGTAACAGAGAGGGGTTTTATGATGAAAGTGGCTGTGAACAAAGAAGCATGTGAACTTTTTCAAACTCAGACATGATATTTGTATGTGTATCTTTGTTTGTAGGACCAAACATAACTGATTATCATTTAATTTCAATGAAATTCCACTTGTTGTATCAAAAGGTGCAAAACTGTTGCAATGGTATTGCTACTTTGAAATTGGCATATCTTCACAGCCATCAGGATAAATCACATGGCCCAGGGACCAATTGGTAGCCAAGAGTGTGTGCCTTGTTTGTTCCCACCAAAGCTAAGTGAAATTCCCATGGGTGATTGCAGTGTGCTTCATGTGCTGTGTTGGGATTAGGCATTGCAATGGTTTTGAAGATCACTGTAGGGTAGGCAATCCAGATAAGTATGTCATGTTGGAAGATGGGCCTGGAAATACAGGAAAGTAGAAAGGCAGGTTACCAAGTGGCCCTGGAAAATATGTTGTGGATGATGGGCCTGATGCTGCACTTATACTTGCAGCCACAGCAGGTGGTATGACCACAGGTCAAATTTTTCATGGGGATGCTGGCCCATGTTTGTGACTCATTTCCTCACTTTAATCACAGCACTAGTAAGTGAGCATAGATTATATGGAAGACACTTACAGCCCTCACTGGTTCAACCAGGCAAGATGGTTGTGCAATATTTCACTAAACATGTCCTTGTAGTTGTTGAAGTGTTCTGTGTAGGTTTCAGTCAAAAATGTCAATGTATTTCCTTGGTTGGAATATTGACCCTCTAATACCCAGTAAAGGCCACAGAGCAGCTAATAATGAAAGGATTACCAAGCAAATTAAATACAAAAACATACATACAGTACATACCACAATGGCTGAAAATGTGAGCATGTTCATGGGGATTGTCTGGTAGCTACTGCAGAATGTATTGACTGGTGAAATGTCATGTATGCACCAGCAGTCAATGTGGAACTTGAAACAATCTAAAGCTTCTGCCTAGGCTGAAGCATTTGTCTTGCTTGATAGCTAACTTCATAATGTCATAGTTCTTGGGAATCAAAAATAGTGAGGGAGTGAGTCAGCCTATGGAGCAATAGGGAAAACTCCAAGGAGGGCAAGACTGGGGGGGTCTTGGCCACTGCTTGGGGGCTTTATATACTAAACTAAGTGTGTACTTGTTTGTGCATAGATCTAAGATAAATAAGTCCCTGAACATGTGTTCAACACATGGATCAGTATAGCCATAGAATGGAAGAAAAGAAAAGAAGCATAACATGAGATGAATGCATGAAAAGAAGCAGAAACATGATGAGAAAGCATGTAAATGATTACTGTAGTTTTCGGCTAGCTTAGCAGTGTGAGAATTTTAGTAAAAATTCAACACCCATCTTCCTACCGCCACAGTGCCCCAACGCTTCACTGGGATTCAACGAAAAGGATACCAATCAACTTGGAACACCCCAGAGAACACATCCTTCTTGGACCGGTGAAGAGATAACAACTTTTTGGTGTTTCAATTTTTGGGATTGCTGGGATCTTGTGATATGTGTATATTGAGTTCATATATAGGATCTGGTCAATGAAAAACATGTAGGAGACATGCCTCAAGGTCGACAAACATGTGCCAAAATTCAATGGGCTATCGTATGGCTCTCCCGAATGTTGGATCAAGAACACATCACTACAGAACTCAATGTATCAACTCGAACTGTCTAGCGAGTTCTTGCTCACTTTCACACTTATGGGACAGTACTGAATGAAGACAACCAACCAGGCAAATGAGACCAATCCAATAACTGACATCTTCAAGACATCGACATTGAGGTACGTCACATTCAAGACGCCAATTGATTGTTTGATTGCTAAAGACATTCAAACTACTACAGTTTCTTCTTGTCATATCCCGTATTTCGCCCAAGTTCAACTCCGGCCCTCCGGGCCTATCATCAAGAACTCCGCTGCATTCTCGTGCAGGACTTGTCTCCGGACTCTGGACTTGTACTTAGTATTCTCTTTTCGTCTGTCTCTTGTTCTCTTATTTAGTACTAGCTCCGTTTGTTACTTACCTCCATACCTGTGTCTCGCTTAGAGCACAGCTCTGGGTTCCTCTTACCCGGAGCACAGCTCCGGGATACTTACTCCTGATTCCCGTTCTCTTACCAATCCCTTACGACTCCGTTTACTAATTATTCTCGAACTCCATATATAAGCCTCCAATTTCACTCCTGTATTCCTTAATTCGAATATTAACTAGAATAACTCTCCTGACTTCCGCTTGAGTCTTGACGACTCTCCTCTGACACCTCTGCTCGACTTGGCGTCTCTACGTCTTAAGTCTTACCTCCGATCTCCGTAAAACCGGGACCGAACTCTTGTAAGGGCGCACCACATATGGTGAAGCCAAGTCCCACTTCCCTAATCATCTCCGGCATTCCGGAGTTGATACCGGAGTTACGGTTCTAACAGTATATTTGAACTCACACTTGCAAAGAGTTCCCCATCATGGCTACACGCACTACCTGCTCCCATACTCGCGCCCTCATCGGCGCCAACAGCTCTCCTAGAATCAATCCCCTCAGCACCTTCAGGAACAGTCATTGAGGTCCAGAACTTGTCAACCAATTCCGAAGCTTCTCTGCTCGTCGCACCCCCGCCTCCGCTTCAGCATTGCGCCCTCTTCCCCGATCCCCAACTCCGGGCGTGCGCATCGAAGTCCTGGAGGACAAAGACGAGCAATTGCTCCACACACCTCCCAATGAACCAGGGTTTCCAGAAGGCCCCAGAGATGGTCCGGATGGCAACGACCCAGATGACCCAGACGATCCTGATGAAGGATTACTTCCCCGATCCCTACGACCCATATGACCCAGACCCGGACGATGATGAGCGTATCCTGCGAGATACCCTCGCTCAGCTAGCGAACACCATTCAGGGCCTCACTCGCTCCACTCGTCGTCCTGCCTCCGAATCTACCCCCCGCACCAAAGTCCGAGAACCCGACCAGTTTGACAGGACGGAACCCCGCAAACTCCGGGTTTTCATGGTACAGTGTGAACTAAACTTCCAGGACCGCCCCAAGGCCTTTAGCACGGACCACGCTAAAGTAACATTTGTGCAGTCTTACCTGAAAGGCATGGCGCTGGAGTGGTTTGAGCCGGACCTTCTCCAGATGGAAGAGCCTGACCAATGTCCCCTCTGGATGGACGACTACAAGGAGTTCATCCTTGAACTCCAGGCAAACTTCGGTCTGCACGACCCCATCGGAGATGCAGAGCACCAACTCGACCACCTGTCCATGAAGGATGGTCAACATATTAACAAGTATGTGGTTGAGTTTAACAGGATAGCTTCACAAGTCCAAGG
>JBBPNN010000965.1:0-13466 GCA_038090935.1 Hortiboletus campestris | reverse complement strand
CAGTTGGGGTTAGTATGGAAAGGGTTTTTGAGGTCACTGTATATTGTAGCAGTGCTATGCATGCCAGTCCCTGACTCCATTGGAAAGCCATTCATAATAGTAGCCACAAATCTTGAATAACTTTATTGATCTATCATGATGCTCGCAGTGATCAAGAAGCCACTTTACGGAGAAGGTAACAAGTCCATATCTACACTATTGTTACTGTACACCTTTCACACCTCCACACCTTCCATCTCGTCGCTGTAACCAGTGGTCACTAGTTTTTTTGTCAAGCCCTGTCCTTCAGATTCATCCTCACCATCATCAGAGTGTGCTTTCCTTTTTTTGGTTGCCACATTCTCCACTGCACGCAACATGACTTCCTTAGTATACGAATGATAAGGGAGGAGTTTCATACTCTTTAAGATGAGTTGATACATGCGAGAGCCAGGATTGTTATTGCCATTGGACTCACTGCTGGCAATATTCCAGCTGACATGGAGTGTCAGTCATGTAACGCACATTCCACAGAATAATAAAAAAACACACCATTTCAGGTATACTTCCACCTCTATGAACAGGTCATTCGTGAGCTTGCCATCATAGGAAGCAGGGACAATCTGAATCCCTTGTGTGTCAAGGATGTCAGGGGCGACCACCCTTGCATCTGCAAGCTCGGTATGCGCACACAAAAGACCAGTGTAGCGGCCTTGTGGATCAGGCAGATCAGAGATACAGATCACCCCTGATCCTGATGTCATAGCAGATGTAGTTGCAGCCCTGGTGGCAACTGCCTTTGTCTTTGCCTTGCTTGAACTCAAGGTTTCAACCAACTCTGAATCAAATTAAGTTGTCATTGGCCAGAACTCCAATAAAAGATACATTGCATTACTCACTTGTGAATTCTGCACGACTCAACTTTGGAGCCACCACTTTTCCTGTGGCTGGCAGGCCCTGGAAAATTGGATTTGTGGACATGACGGCAGAAAAGTAACCGCTGCGTGAAGCATCATATGAACGCCAAAACGGGGTGATGGAAATGTCGACCTTGACTAATATTGCACATGAGTTAGAGACCATGGGATTAATGAACGGATGAGATGTTACAACTCACCATTTTTGCAAGCAATTCCTCCTGCTCATTATAGATTATCATCAATGCCATCAGAGCAGAAGCAGAGCAGGTGGTGGCCTCTGGCGGGCAATCAGTGTCATCACTATCGAGAAACTTGAGTTCAAACTGTGTGCAAACCTTTTTCAAAGCAGTGATATCAAGCTGCCATCAATCAAATGAGTAAGATGCGCACGTAATGCATAGATAGACGTACCCCTTTAGACGGCGGGAGGTTGAAATAAGGGCCGAGGTGTGCAAACTGACTGTTCCGGTCAATTTTGGCCGGAAATCTCATCGCGAAGGGTTGATCATCGGACTTGACCCAATAATCCACAGAATCCCCCATCACGCTGCGAAGCGGCCTTGGTTTGTTTTCGTTGGCAATGCATTCCAACATGGAATTGCTGGCTGCATTCGGCTCCTGGACGACATGTTCCAAGGAGAGCCACAATGCGGACTTCTCTGTAACACTCGTACAAGTAGAAGTAGGAGTTTCAGGATGATCCCCGGGTGTGTGAGAAGTGGTAATAGGAATGTTGTTGGCATAGTCTGCTGGATGAGGAGATGAGATGGGAGACAAAGTGTCAGATGACATGGTAGGTGAAGCTGACAACGAAAAGTGGGAGCAGAAAAAAATAATAACTGGGGAGGGACTCGGATGAGGGAATGATGTGGCTTCAGTGAGTCCTATATATACAAAAGTGAGAGTCTGTTTAAGGGGCACCAGAGGAATCAAGCACGTAGAGAAAGATGTGGGCTTCCCAATCTTTAAAGTGTGAAAATGTGCAAAGGTCAAAATCTTGCACATCAGGCTCCAGAGAAGGACCCCCATTGTTGACATGCCCATCGTAGTTCCAATTTTTTCCATTAAGTCGCAGATGGGCAGAGAAATGGAACCCACCTAGGTAAATAACTCCAGCGAGCATATATCGTGCCATTCCAAGGAGATGTGAAATGCTGATTGATTTGCATGGTGTCATGGGATTGAGTTGGACATGTTTGAAGAACAGCATCGGCGGGACAGTTGGAAATCTTATGTAGTTTGTGATGAAGCCCATGCAGTCTGCAAATGAATGTGGTGGCAGATTCACGGATCGTGCAACCTGCTGTAATTTCCACCAGAGATGAATCCATTGCTGGATATTGATTGGGGCAACTTGGGAAGAGTCGGTGTTGGGGTCGCTTTGTTGCAAAGGCATACAAAGGGATGGAAAGATGGTAGACCGGGATGCTGATTAGTGAGAAGAAGACAATGAATTCTCAGCACACACTGCATTGGAGCATAGAGGAATAAATTCTAACTGATGGGCTACTGGTGGAAGTACATGGTCAAGAATGGAACTCACCGCCATGCCTACTGGACCAAAGCGTGGAAATGTGGCAGAGTTATGGGCATTGAGATGATCCTGAAACTCGTCTCTAAACCTGTCAAACAAGTCTTGTGAAAACAAATTTGAATCATGCCCCCCAAGAGTATTGTACACTTTCATAAGGTCTGTCAAAGCAGTGCCAGCAGCACGGCAGCTCTTTTTCAAGACATCATCCCCTGCTTGATACGCATAGAAGAGGACCATGAAAACACAATCATAGGCACATGACCAGTCTGCGGATGACCACTTGCAACCAACACTTGGCGGAGACTGTGGGATCGGACCCATTGAACGATATGTCAACACAGAGCAATCACCTACATTATCAATCTTGGCTCGTTTCTTGGATTGAAGAGTTGTGGTGTCAGGGGATATCACTGTGACACCGCCATCGTCGTCATCTTGGGTTGCCTTCCTTTTTGTACCAGCACTCACGCTACTAGGTTCATTTGTTAAATCAAACTTTGGTTTTGGGTTAAACACCTTAACAGATCGTTCAGCTTCGGCGTCAGGTACAGGTATCAAGTTGCCTGTGCATACACCATATTGAACGTAAGTATTATGTTCCAGTGCCTCGAAACGTCATACCTCCACTGAGAGATCTGACAGTAGTGATTTGTTGAGCTCTTCATGTTTCACCACTTGTGTCAAGCAGAGACCTTCTCATGATGTTGCACACGATGCAGCGACGTAAGCACCAAAACCCCCCTCAGAAAGGTTAACCAAGACTTTGGGCAATGTTTTGCCCTATGCGGAGTGTCCTGTAACAGCAAAAGCTGGTTGTATAGGTAGTTGGGATTGAGTGACACAAATTTTCTCCTTCAACCCATCAGCTTTGTCTAGCAAGGTTGTGAAAGACCAAGTGACTTATGTGATTGGAAACCACACCTTTGGAAGCTCCTTCATCTCAACTTTGCTATGTGGAAATTCAACTATGTACAATACATGTGCCATATGTGAGACCTACTGGGCAAGTCGCAGTGAAGATCTTGTGCACAATTCCTTGCAATCCATTTGTGATTCCAAGATCTGTGGATATGTTGCGAGTACAAAGGATCACTGGCATTCCCTCAAACAGAAGCACAGAACCCAGAAGCAATTGTTGTGTGGAAGTAACATTGAGGTTCACCAGAGTTCTGCGTTCGTCAAGAGAGAGCTGTTTTTGAGAACACCTGTCTAAGGCAAAACAGGTTACAATGTCAGTTCCCTTGGGAACACAAGAATAAACTTTATACCGATTGAGCGCTTCTCTCAACTTGTTGGTGGCGACAATTGCTGCAGCTCCACAATTACCTTCAAGACTCATGTCTATGCCTTCAGGAGACTCTGCCGACTTCACAATTCTAGAATTGAAAAGATCCACATCTTCGAATGTGCAATCCTGAGTACACAAGTGCTGTACAGCATCACCGTACTTTGGATCACCTTTCATGCGCTGTTGTTTGGTAAGGTTGACCACTGTGGTGACTGTTTTCCATGCCATCCTTCCTAGTTGCCTTCTGATTTCTGCATTAGTTTGACCGGCATAAGGTGATATTGGCGAATATAGCAGTGTTCCGCCAACAGGAGGATACTGAAAAAAGTCTCCTGTGAAGATCATAACAACACCCCCAAACCAAAGGTTATGTTGTTCTTTCGCAAATCGAAGTGCATGATCGATATCAGCTAACAGCTCGAGCCCAGTAAGAGAAGCTTCATCAAGTAATACAAACCCAACATTCTTCCACTCTTCACGGAGTTTGGTATGCTCTTTCATGGAAATCAGAATGGTGTAATCCTCACCGCTTTCACCAGGGCTTCTGTTTCCCTTTCCTTTGTTTTTTGATTTGATCTTGATCCCTAACCCCTCGTGTATTGTCATCCCGTTAATCAATGTTGCCACGGATCCTGTGGGAGCCAAATAACGTATTATGTGGCCGCAACCATAATGTGTCATCACAGACTGGACAGCATTTACGACGTAAGTTTTACCAGTTCCACCAGGACCTGTCATGAGCATCGTAAGTTGATTCTCAGTTTGATTGCATTTTTGGATGTACTTCTTGACGAAGTGCTGTGTGATTATATGAAACACTAACCATTGCTTTTCATTCAGATTTCGTTCCATTCCGATCTTAGTAATGACCTCACAAGGCATCAACTTCTGTTCACGTAGATTGGATTTGGTGCTCGAAAAAGTAGATTCCATGACCAGACAGGGGCTGATGCAGAACTTGCACTCGTGACCAATCTGGGTTTCAGCAACTTGATTAGGTGATTGTATTTCCACCTGCTGATCAGGATTCAATGCATTTCGTCATGCCGTTGCAATGGCCAGTTCTTGCGACTCAATCTCCTTCTTCCACAATGCCAGCTTCTTTGTTGTAATACTTGGCAATGCAAGTATATCATCCACAGTAGTCTTTGAGTTCTCTTTGTGCGCTTCTTTGATATGTGATTCACCTGGATGATCCTTACGCTCCAACCAACCTGCTTGTTGTAATAAGAGCACTGACTGTTGTACCCGAAATTCCTCCCGTGAGGACCGAGAAGTGCTTGTGTTATTCTAGCAGGCTATATCAAGGGAGTCATCATCGATGCCTTGCCTTGGATCTGGACGTGACAGATCGTTAGGGTTGGTCATACATTGAGCTTGTTTACGGAGTTGGTCTGCATCTCGCTCATCTTCACACTCATGAATTGCCTCCCAATTGAGCATGATAGCCCGACTATGATCTGAAAACTGATACTCTTCGAAAACCTCCTCAGGTTTCTCATTATCACCGAACAAAGAAACATCACAGCTAAATGGTTTGAAATGACTCAATGTGAATAGTGCCCAAGCCTGTCTATTATTCGAACGTGGAATTGATGTCCCAACCACTCACGGCACAAGATTGCAGTTTGTATCACCACAGAGGTCATCAGCATGCTCCACAAGTTCATGTGTTGCATATAAAGGGTGTGCGGGCTTTAACGCATGTCTTCTGAGCACACCCAATCGTGTTTCATGAGTATTCTTCACATCCTTGCTCCTGACCTTCGTCTGCAGCTGGCTTTTTCTGCAGAAGTCATAGAAATTCATATCGGACAACATGTTAGCCCAGTACAAGTAATGATGTACTTGGTTTGCATCTACAACTCTCCCTTGTTTATCGGTGGAAATACGAACCTGCAAGTGCTCAATACCATTGTCATCATCATGATCATTATTATCTTCTTGCTGGTCAGAGTTTTGACCATGGTTTCCAGACAGAGTTCCTTTTACGTACGAAAGTAACTGTGATGATAGCATAGGTACCGAGGAGTGAGAAGAAATGTTGTTGTTGTGGCCCTGAATATACCGTGCTGCTTGCTGTGCATGTATCTGCTGTTGCCTATTGAATTGTGAAAGGCACTTGTGCAACATTGCTTTCGCAGTCTGGACTGTGGTACCAGTGGTCTTTTTGTCTGTGTCCAGGTCAGCGGAAACTTGAAGGCGAGCAACTGCACGTGACAACAGAGAAAGCATCTCATATGTTTTGATACCCATCTTTGTGATATAGTCCGATATATAGAACATTGCAGCCTTGGCGCTTTTCCCGGACAGTATACACTTCAAGTCATGATTATGGCGACAAAAAACAAGGATATAATGGTTGTGATAATTGACATTACCATCCCTACACATAAGAACTACCGAGTTGGTCTCGGAATCAAAATATGATGTTTCAACTACTTCATGGGGGAAGAGGAATCGACATTTACCCTCATTACCATACTTGTGACAGACTGGATGGCACTGATGTCGCTGTAAAACCTCACCACATTTTTTCACCTCCGTTACAAATGTGAACTCCCATTCTTTCTGCTTGGACGCATCATCCGAGTCACATGCAGGAGGTCTGGGTGGCCGTTCAACACAAGGTTTAAACTTGGGATCAGCAGAGGTTTCAATATCTGGCAAGTGATGTTGTATTATGTCCTCAAAGAATACAAAGAAGCACTTCTGAAAATCTTCATCAAGTAACCAATGATGAATTTTGGCTGGATTCATCCCCCCTTTTAACCAAAGAAGAAAATGGCCGTGTAGAGAGCCTCTTTCCGTGTACTCAGTTGTTCCATAGAATGCTTGTAAGCGACCAAAAAGACCACCCTCTGGGGATGATTGCCATCGTTTGTAGTCCCATCCAAGTAAGTATTCAAAACAACACTGCACAGAAAACTCGAAAAAATCAGCTGCAGCAACAGGGTCCTGAGTGAGACGAATGGCACGATCATGAGCAGAGACGAGGCAAGGAAACCAGTTGGATAAGTCCACAGTATGGTCACCAAACATGACCTGAAAGATAGGACTATGAGCAACGCTTGGATTAAACGTGAAAAAAAGATGGGGTAGACCAAAAAAGCCATAGTAGCTGTGGATCTCGTTACGGATATAAATCTTGGAAGCTTCAGATCCTGGAATATGTGCAAAGATGGTGTTGACATGTTGCAATAGACTGAAGGTGTTTCACTCCTCACAGAACATATCTGCTACCTTGTGTTCCTGTTCTAGATGCAAGGCAACACGGTTCAGTATCTCGGGTGAAATGCTAGTAAGCTTCTCAGCAATCCACTGAAAATTTGATTTCTTGCACATGAATGCTGTGTACAAGTGAGCTAAGTGTCGCTGATGAATATTGAGCACAACAAATAGAAAGCTATGGTGGTATCGAAACGACCAATCGGGAATGTTGAGCAGATACTTCGCTTGCTGTTGGAATGAAAGAGATGTTGGCCTTTTCTTGTCCTCAAAGCCTCCAATGCCATATGGAAAGAGTGTCAGGTACAAACCGGGAAAGAGATCAGGGTTGTTGTATTTGTTGATAGCTTGTGATCCCCGATGAATGATAAGATCAGGCGTAGACAATGAGCGTGGGACAAGATTTCTGAGTGCCGAGGCAGTGAAGGTGTGGCCACTGATTTTAACGCTGTCAGGGTCTGAGACACCCATCTTCTCCAGGAATGTGATCGGGACCAAATTGTCATCAGGGGAAGGCTTGTTAGACTCATCATGTACAAGCATAGCTGGATGGTCTTCAAACCCAGCAGTTTCCTCATCAAATACAAACCTTGCATCCAACTCATGATCCTCAACTACATGGTCAGCAAGACCAGGAATGATGTCATCTTCGGGATAAAGCTGGACAATGTCAGCATCAAGAGGAATATTAGCATACAGCCGATTATGATGTTTGAGCCAGAGTAAGAAGCTCCAAATCTTCACCTTTCATACACGAAACACAGTACCAAGCTGTTTCAGATTGAATTTACCTGGGCCAATGAAAATGACACTTAAAACACCAGTCACATCTGTAGGTGTTTATGGTAGGACTGACACAGTAGAGACAAGGTTCATATCATGAGCACAAGTGTTTCCGTGCAGTACCTTTGGTTGTGAAGGGTCAGAAGACTGAAATAGGCGGGTAACATGGGCAGTAGTACAATATATCGCACAGATTTTCTCCTTGACCCATGTGAGATCAGCAAACATGTCAGGCAATTCTCTCCAATAGAGGCCATTGGCAAGTGCAAAGTGGGGAATTTTCTGCTTGAAAACATCGGAGGAACGATCACCACAGATGTTAAGTTTGGCTTTATCTGCTTCGTCACAGACAACACTGTGACGATCCAACATCAGACCATCAAGGGTGGGATTAAGATAACTGAAGTATGGAGACAAGGGTTGAATCACACATTTCTTGATGATGAACAGATCACGCAGTTGAAGAATATCCAGATCAAGCAGCTTGGTGTGCGGCAAATTATATATCATCAGGTTTCGCTGGTATTGGCCACACACTGCGCATATGGGTGGCTCGGTCCACTTAGAACCTTTGTAGTACCGATTAAGACAGTTGAGAACAACATCATTGGGTACAACACTGGGCCATTCATGGTCATACTGAGCTGAGACTTGATGAGCAATAGCGATGCTTTCTAGTTTGATTTTTCATCTAGCAGTTTTTAGCTCCTCAGCCTTACGAAGTGTTGGTGATGTCAACAAGGTGTCGACAATGTTCCGACCATATTCATGCTCAAGGATCTTCACCACATAATAGCTGTCAGGCTCGCCTGTAATTACACTTGTAGGAAAATAAGTAAGGTAAATGTCACTTATTATGTCTGCACCTGTATGCTCCAAGTAAGAGAGATGGTCGAGTAGGTATTGTAGCAAACCACCACAGGTTCTGTGACAAGAGCGGACACTAACAGAAGGACAGCCCTCGGGAATCAGATGCTGAATTGACTCACTTAAGGTTTTCAAGGATAGTTTGTGAAGCCGGCTCACTAGATCGACCTGAGGCAAAGAAGCCCACTCGATGCGATGATCGTGACCACATTTATCAGTGAATGCATATACAGGCACTGGTGGGTTGCGAAGTGCAGTAGCTACATCACTGCCATACCGAGTTTCGAAGTGCACTGTTAGTAGAGGTAGCGCGTTGCATGCACAGCCAATAGGAAGGTCCGTGTTACTGTATTCACTGACGAGTTCAGCAGCAGAGTGAACAATAACTGAAGAACGAGCCTGCAGAAAGAGGTCCAACAAGGTAGTGATGAGGGCATTCTTTGTCCGCAGTTTTCCTTTCCCTAATGACAACTTCGAAACTGACGAAGCAAGGCAATCGACCTTCAGACATGATAGATTGCACTTGTAGACAGACTCTGAGTAATGCAGCCAACATGGCAACTCCAGCATTTGCTGCTTCATGCAAGCCATAACAGTCAACAGAGACTGATCAAGAGTTTTCAAGTCATGTAAAAGCGAGCAGTGCATGTAATGTTCAGAAGCGAAGTACTCTGGGCTTTTTGTAAGACATGCACGCAATGGGCCATGGACTATTTTCAGACTAGAATCAACGAGGGCTATGCAGCCAATGAACTCAATATCACAGTCAACACAATAAACATGATGAGATTCCAAAGTTTTCAACAACCAATCCACAAAGTTTTTAGGTGTTTCAAAGACGGATAGGTGGTCACAAGGATAATATAAAGGGTCATAGTATATAGGATAATTGGCAGGATCAGGTGCGCCGCCATCTGGGGGGAATGAGGCCTGGTCAAGTGAGCGAGGTGCAATGCACGGCTTTTTATCAATGAACCTGGCAAGGAACAAGCGTTAAACAGGAGAATTCATGGATAAACCTCAACTCACATTGTTATAGACCTCCTTGAATGAGAGTGTTGCAATGGAAAACGAGGCACAAGCACCCGAAATTTCTTCATCATTGTTAGAGGAATAAACAAGAACAAGCAACATTCTCCTTATTTGGTAAAGGGTTTCTGCAGGTCCATATGCTTGAAACTGGAACATTTGCCACTGAGAAAACCCTCCCCCACTACCATGGGAGTCGGAGATCCTTGTAGCTTCAAATCTCCAAGACGACTTCTGTACTACATAATACTTACCTGACAACCACAAGATCTGTGGCAAGGTCGTTTGCCAAGAATGAGCATGGTTGAGCGCCACTGCCACTGTGGGGAATATGACAGAGTGGGCCACATCCGTGGCAACACCCGATATGGAAAATACGATGAAAATCATTGAACAAAGCTTCTGGCCCGACATCATACTATACTGTTCTATAAGACAATCCATCCTAAAGTCCTCCAGCATCATAATTAGGTTTCGTCACACAACCTTAGTGCTGGACTCAGCAAGACCAACTGCACGTGCAGATAACCACTTCACCTCCAGACACAACACTGCCCCAAAAAGAACAGAGACAAGCTCAGCGCGATTCAGCAGGCCCCGACAGACATCACCACACTGGCAGGCGAGAGACACATCACCACTGTGTGTGAATGTACATATGCCTGTAAAGAAGTACCTCAACAGGGCATCACTGTAATCACCACTGTCAACGACCAGGACACCATGCAAAGCACAACACTGACAACGAACATCGGTGTCCAAACAAAACATGGTCCAAGCGGACTACATCAGCTCCTTTGAATGCAGCACCATTTCTAGTATCCGCATGCTATGTACAGACTGACCAGTATCAGTGGGCGGGGCTCCAGTCGGAATGACCAGACAAGCAGCTGAAGGCAAGAGAACTCTCCCATAAAGGGGGACATTGTTCAACGAGGACTCCTCAGTGCATGAGGGAAGGACAAAATCACATGTATCACGCACAGCAACAGGACAATCACCGACAACAAGACAAAAGAGGGAGATCCACGCACGACTATGATGAGATCACAATCAATGGCTTCAATATCAACAGGGACAAAAGTAGGTCCCTCAGAGTTCTGCTTGAACATCCACACGGGTTGGAACAGCTTCCACAATGAATTGTGATGCAATGGCAGGCAAGATAATGCAATGGCCAACTCTGTCATTGAAGCACCCGCGAACCGAGTGACCATTGAGATGCATGGAGGGAATTGAGCAAGAGGGATCAACTGATTTGTGATGCAAAAGCGAGTGTATGTGGCAGCAACGTGAAACAAATCCACAAGGATGTAAAGACACCGGTTGGTACTCCACAAAGGGAAATCATACAAATATAAACACATATACATAAATAAAACTGTTCAATTTTTGCAAACGCCTGCCAAAAGGCATTCTAACTGGACCACATAGACCCTCTACTTCCATATCGGGAATTGCAAGTCATGACTCGTCATGTGGCATGATGGGGAGTCAGCTTTGCTGCCCCCCTTCTCTACTTCAGATTCTGAATTGTGTCTCAGATAGCCTAACTAGCATGGGTCAAGGAGAGCAACGCCGAATGTCAGGCATTGTAATGTACAGTCAACTCAGGCTCTCTTATAACCTATACTCCTCTGGAGACATGCAACAAACGAAGGACTAAAAATTGCTCAGGAACCTCACTGGTGGGTAGATAAGTTATAGCACGATCTCTAACTGTGTTCCCTGTAGGACATACTACCCACGGCGTTGGGATGACGGTTTGGCCACCTGAGTGTAGTACCAAGTTGAAGTCCCCCTCCTACCCTAGCCAAGCTCCAGGCGTTTGACGTTGGTTGGGTCCCAGATCAGCCCGTGACCTGCAGGAAACAGCTCCAAGCTGTTGGAAGGTGAATGCCTTTAAATTTTGCTCAAAGCGGGACTAGGGGACTCAGCCCAGCAATTCGTCTCCTGTCCTGGATAAATCTGGGTCCCCCCCTAGTAGAGAATGACTGTCCTCAGCCTACCCAGATACCACGTGTTGACCAATAACGCACGTGGTTTCTTCCATCCTGACCACATGTAATTCATTGAATTTGGTCTCCATCTGTCCGTCCATGTCTGAGCCCATCATCATCAACAAAATCTTCGTCGGCATACTCATTGACGTCCACAACCACCACAATAGCATCAACTCATCACTGGATGCGAAATTTCTTTCCCAACCCTTCTAATTGTATTATATACCTCACAATTCTAATAATGCATGAAATTATTACAAAGGACATTACACTAGTTTAGAAACACAGCCCCTTTTACCAATCAGCAACAGATTCTTGTTGTTGTGATGCAGTTGGCAATCTGCCGAGCTTTCTAGATTTATCTCTCTTAGACAACAGATCAGAATGCTTGTCTATTATACACCACTGGCCCTCTGATGGTGTGTTTGTGTGTCTTCCGCATCTGAGACATTTTTATATCGGGTACATACACTCAAGGTCTTATTTTTGATCGGGAAACGACAGCACTTTGGAGATGCACTCAGAAGGGTGAGATTATTCTAGAAACTCAGCCACTTACTCCAAATTGCCGTTGTTCTAGCATGGCTGGCAATCTGCCAACGTCCTTACCAGATCTCTGCCTCTCCGATACCAGATGATAACTCCTGCCTGTTATACGCTTTCTGCCCTCGGGTATTATATTCGCGTGTCTTCTGCACGCAAGACATTTGTGCATTAAACCCAAGTCACTCAGACTCACTGCTGCAGTGATGTACTCATCCAAGATTTGTTTTGTGTGGGAAATGACAACACCTTGGAGACGCAGGGCAGTATTCAGGCATTGGGGCTTTGGCGTAGATTTGGTAGCATGTCTGCGGTAATAGCAAGGGACTACCAGATGTCTGTACATCAAACACTGTAATAACAACCAGATTTCTTGTACTACAAACCCTCGATTCTGCAATTTCTCCAGGGCAATGAGCGTGGAATCAACGGGTCATTGATATAAATAATTGCTCTATCGTCATTTCAAGTGGCCGGTTGGAACCCAAGTGCAATATCCATAAATTGGGTCCACAAAAGGTACAGTGAATTCCATTGTACTAAAACAATATGCATCAACGTTCAAGCTCCACGTCGCTTCCTCAAGGTTGCTGCGACCAACATTTTTTCCCTCACTTGTGGACGATACTCCAACATGTTTGTGCGTCCGAAAACATGACTATAAAGCAACGAATCAACAACAGTTTTGGCAAATGAATGCCACCCGTTTACTGGTTCCACCACAGCAGAAGATCGCTGATTTCCTTCCTTTCTTCCGGGCTCCGAACGTCCTCAAAATACGAGACAATGTTGTAGTAAAATTCCTCATAGTTGAAGTGCTCATCCTGGATATTCCAAGACCCGAGGTTGGAGAGTGCGAAACGCAGCTAAAAGTCATCTTGATTAAATAAAGCGGACATGGAGCCAAACGATACTTGCCTGTACTGCAGCGTAGGCAATGGACTGTGAGGTGATCGCCTTCATGCCTAACAGCACGGCAACATGAGAACAGGTGCGCTGTTCATCAGCAATCCTCTGCTGTTTTGCGACCGGTCCAGAACTTGATGATTGTACAATGGTACCATCATCATGAATCGGGCGATCAGACTCGGCGGAGCCAGGCGATGTGAATATGAACTTGAATGCCTTTGACACCGATGAGAACCTCAAGAGGAAAAAGAAGTTTTCACTAACTTTCAATAACATTGCATTCTTGAACAGACCTTTGCATGGCTGATTCGGATCATACTGTTCGTTTTCATACACCATGCGGGGCCAGGAGTAGTGCGTCACGAGAAAGTCGGGGTGGTAAT
>JBBPNN010000964.1:0-13480 GCA_038090935.1 Hortiboletus campestris | reverse complement strand
GAGGTGCATAACCATCACAAGCAGCAGGGAATGCCACCCATAGAGAAGGAGTGGGGCAGGGATGATGGCGGTCGAAGGGAGAGAGAGGTTCGGTATATAAATGAAGGAAGTTACGTTAGTCAACAAACAAAGAAAAATAAAGTGACGTGCTTACCAACTGTGTCTGGGTCTCTTGATTACGGTAATGCTGGTACCTTGAAGTTGCTAGCACTGAGTGGTAACAATTGACCTCTGACTCCCCAGGCATGATCAAGACGCCCAGACTCGTTCACCATATGTCTATAGAATGTCGATGTAATCTCTAACAGTTGTATGGCACATGGAAAGATATGCAAGCTCTGGATTCTTCAAATTGCACCCGATGGTGGGTTGGATGGTCAAGTGCCCATCGGGCAGAGCGAACATGGACTCGAACAGCTCCTTTGGATTTGGGAGACCATGACACGCAAGGTGCACCCAATTATTCTTGCCAAGCTCTTCGACGACCCTAGGGATGTAATATTCCTCTCCATCTACATCTGCGCGTGAATGTGACAAGGCCATCGACGAGCTGATCAATGCTGTGCAGTTCCACGCCGACCGAAACCAGTTCAGTCTTGCCAACAGCTTTGGCTGGGCCAATGGCAACAAAGCGCTTCCGTCGAGTTGCAGAACTAGACGTTACAAACCCGTGCTCATCAATCGCGCCTGTGTCTCTTGAGGGAGTTCTGGCACAGATCTCCGAACATGACCAATGTATTCCTAGCACCCGGGATTGAATGTGGGACGAATGTGGAAGAAAAGGAATACGAACGGGAGATAGGAGGGATGGTGGGGTTAGAGTCTGGCATGTATCTATAGTCTGGAGAGTCTACTTTATTTCTCGACTTAAATGACTCTGCCTTGGCCTCGTTGAATCTGCACGTCTCTTGAGGCACGGTCTGACCACGTTCCAGAAGGTCGATATGACGAAAGACTTCGGATGCCATGTAAGATCAGTACTTGGAACAGGAACGAAGAGGGGCGTACTATTGATGCGGCTGCCATCATGAACTTGACACTATTGAGGATCGCCTCACATCCCTGGTGGGTGTCCGTCTTTATTCACGTTCACGTTCACGTCACACCTGAGGGAGCACCAAGGTACATTGTCAGACGGGTAAGACGCGCAGGCGATGTACCCACGAGCTCTGTGCTGCCGTCGCTGACTCCCCCAGCCCTGAGCATGGCTCGGAGAGTGCGAACATAATCACCCGGCTCCTCTGGGGACCTAGAATACAAAACAGAGCACCAAAGCTTAGGAAAACCAGGTTTCAACGCTACTGCAATTTCGAGTGCAATGAGTTAAGAGTGTGCATTGCGTCACTGGGCATGATCAATCAGATATAACGGGGAATTTCACTTTATTTTCATAATAATTTTTCGATGTGCAAACTCGCGTTTTTTGATTGGCCTGTAGTCATGTGACCCTGAGAATCCGCTCTACCCCAAAATTTTCACCAACCTTACCTATCGACTGCTTGCCTCAGAGACCGGTCTGGTCACCAGGCTATCCTCTATGCCTCATTACCCCCGTCTACCTTGTCAAGCCGAGCCTTGGTTTCCAAGATTTTGGGCCATTGATCGCCGCCGGCTGAGCTTCTCCAGCACGCCTACGGCCAGTCTCGTCGAGCCAGACCTTGGCACGCTTGGCTGGTCAGCCCTTTTTTGCCCCCTCCCTGCCCGGCCACTCTATGGCTCGCAGGGCTTTCTTTCTTTTCCTTTTTCCAGCCTCGTCGAGCCAGACCTTGGCACATTTGGCTGGTTGATGCCTTTCCCCCTTTCCTTTTCCCCCTTTCCTTCTCCCCCTGGGCCCACAGGACTTTTGCTTTGCTCTGCCAGACCTAGGTACGATTCGCTGGTCAATGCCCTTCTTTCCCCTGCCGAGCCTCTCTTTGGCTCGCAGGTCTTTTGCTTTGCTCCCCCAGCACACTTGGCTGGTCAATACCTCCTCCTTCCCTTTCCCCCTTTGAGCCACACCCGGGCTCACAGGGCTTTCACTTTGCTCCCGCGGCCAGCCCTGTCGAGCCAGACCTTGGCACGCTTGGTTGCGCGATGTCTTTTTTACCCCCCTCTGTTGAGTTGCGCTTCGGTTTGTAGGGCTTTATTTATTTTCCTGCGGCCACCTCGTCGAGCCAGACACTGGCACCCTTGGCTGGTTGAGATTTTTTCCATACCCTTCCCAAGTCAAGCCAGACTTTGGCTCCATTATGGGCTTTTGCACAGAAACTGACCCGAAACAGCCTTGGCATGCAGATTTAGCAGCGCTTGGCCCTTGGCAGGATGGCTGTGCGCAGGGATTGCAAGCCAGATGCCGGCTGAGAATCCTCAGAGCTCAGCCCCGCACTGCACTCGCTCACCCACCCCGCTACCCGCATTAAAATGCATTGACTAGCCACCCCGCCTGTTATGCGCATGCGCACTGGTGCTTGCCCACCCGCCTTCGCGTCATGCCCTCACTCATCCGCCCCACCGCCTACATCAAAGCGGATCAGCCAGCCGCCGCAAGCGGTGTCCGCACAGGTGCGTGTACACAGACCCATCACCTGCGCATCAAAGCACGCCCCGAGCGCACCTCCTGGGCCTGTATTTGCGGGCCACGGTGGTGACCGTCAGGTGGCGGCGGAAATTCAAGAGGTAAGACGACTCCAAGTTCATGACATTGCAATCTCAATCTGTGTTCACAGTTTTTGGAGATACTACTTGGTCCATTGGGGGACATCACCAAGGGCGCCGTCTTATATATGCTGAGTTGTGGCAAGTACATCTGCCACTCTAACAGTCACCACATATTTTCAAGGGCTGTTGCCAAGTCAGTTGCTTCCTCGATATTAGCATAATTATTTTACAATGTCACTGCAGACTAGGTTTCTCAACATCCATAGCCTTTGATGCTCGCCGCTTCCATCCTTCTGCTGCATGGGCATTCCTCAACACCCTCACTGACCAAGTTATTATTCATGGCCATGCTGTCAAAGACGCCATCCCAGTTGCATTGGGAAAGTCAAATGATCTTAACCGCCACTCAGGAGTATATTACATTGCTCCATCTTCAGATGGCAAGGCTATCGAGACTATCAAATATCTCTGGTCCCATCGTGACTACCGACCTTGGGGGAAAAATATTCCTACGCAGTGCCCCAGGTGCGGTGCGGTGCCAGAAAAATGGAAATGAAAGGCCATACGAGGAGGATATTCGTACTAATGTCCCAACTTGGATTGCCCTGGGGATGGAACGCACAGAGGTCCACATGCCATCAAGGTGGAAAAACCAAGGGATGCTGTCTGTCTCCCTGGCGGTAAGACGAACAATTCGGTTTGGATGAAAAAGCATCTACGTGCCATTCGTGTCGAATCCAGGCCTCAGGTGCTGTAGTGATTACTGTTGGCAAACATGTATGTTTTCACATTCCTAACCTATGTTCTGCTTCACTGTAATATGTGCGGGTACTCATGGGAACTGGAAGTTGATGATGACTTGCAGCGGACAACAGCGATGGCAATCGAGAGACAATGCCTGGCAACCGTTATGCGCTCTCGGCAGATCGAGAGTGCATGGCAGTTGCCATACGCCGTCCTTGGTATGGCGGTGGAGCATGGGGACATGCACAGCTCGAGATCAGGTGAGTGAGGTAGGGTGCAGGTGGACGAGTGACAGTGCGTGCATCGACTCCGCAACGCCCAGGAGCGTCTCTGTGAGTTGCACCTAGCGTGATGCAGATAAAAACACCATAAGTATCCATGTAGCCTAGGTATGATGAGATGTACACACACCATATCGAACACTTGCGTGTACGACGAGAGGATGTCACAGCGGGCAGCACGAGCGGATCTCTCGGCGCATTGTTCTGCACATCCTGCGCAATGTCAATCATGCGACGCAGGCACATACCGCATTTCTGCGTTTGCAAAAGAGGACGCACGTCAGCTCGAACGATGTACGGTGGGCGAATAACAATTTTTACCCAAGCCGAACAGCTGTGCGGCACAGATCATCGGAAAGGAAAATGATGACTGGGAATCTATACCAACGGGGTTCTGCTGTTGAAAACAAGCAAGCAAACGAAGATACAATGTTTACCTTTCTGTGCTCCAGTTTTGCTCCATGATCACTTGCGTTCGTTGGATCGCGAGACCGAAGTTAGTACCGCCATCATCCGTCTCAAAGCGCAGGAGAATATTTAAGAGTTGATCTGGTGTGCTCGCAAAATCGTTCACAATCGGGACTACAACTTCATGGTTAGACAAGACCACACTGTATGCGTCAGGACGCACAGCATTCGAGCTCGCAATCGCCGCTGCACGTGCTGTCCAGAAACCATGCAGCGACGAAAGCATAGCACCATTTCGATTGTTTGAGCGAGCTATGATTTGAGGAGTTGCGGGTGTATTGGGGAGTGGCTGTCGATCAGTCAAACTCATCGAACCAGAACTATACAGGGAAGTATGGTGAGTAAATACATGTTCCCTAGGGTGAGAACTAACGGAACCTACTGGTCAGCCACCAAGATCCTGTCAAAACCAAATGAAGTCAATTTCTTGTGCTATACACATGCAGACGAACTCACACATGGAAGGCTTGTTGCATCATGACTGGGTTCCTGCATGCGAACTGATGCCCGTCATTTGAGATGTAACCCGCTCCCGCTAGTGTGGTGTTGGCATTCAAGGGCACATGGAAAAGGGGCAAGGCACAGTAAAAAGGTATAGCTGCACCGCCCCCAGCAGCCATGTGATCGGGACCTATAAATCATGTCCGTGAGACGACCCCTCAGTTGCAAAACGACCTAGGAGAATCGCATACCGCCACACGTGGCGCCACTATCAATGTATTTCAATTGTCGATCATTGTCAAAAAACCACAGAAATGCACCGCTTCCCAAAGTTGGCTTGCTCTTCTCTGGAACATGGGTCCTTGAAACCTGTCAAGGGGAATCCAAAGAGATGTTTAACCGACACAATACACCCAAACATCACTCACCATCCTGTTTCCAGAACAAACTATGTTTGAGCACGTCCGTGTAACCATAGTCAATGTGAACATGTCGACCCATCGCCGATCAAACCAGATTGCACATCATCGGTGCACCTTCATCATTGGTAGAAAGCTTGCGCCCATCGATGTCTGGCGGTACGTCGTCCAGCTCATCCATGGTCCAGCGGGTACGCGACATGGACCCATGACGCGCCTCGTGCTCTTGTAGCGGGTGGCCTTTCAGTGTGTCGTCAGCACGCACTGGAATCGAGGGTGGAAGCTTGCGTACTCACCAAGAGGTAAGGTACAAAAGTAACCACGGTTTTCGCATCTAAAAGACTGAGTAAAAGAATCATGTACTGAATGTTCGACGGCCATACCTTGCTTCATAAAAGTGAATGACTTTCTTGTCTAGACTGTGGTTATGGGGCCCTTTGTGCTTCGTAGCACCGGACGGGATCAGTCTGATGCATTTCAAGCGTTTCGCAACTGTCATTCTGAGAGATCGTTATATCAACGTGGGAAAGCATACGACTACTCCAACAAACCCTGAGAATACTGCGGGAGGGATCAGTGTCAGAACCGACGATCAAGACCGGAAAACATACCTTACTATACTGGAATGTTTCGTTTTTGCCCATAAGCGTCGCCTCAATGGAATGCGGCGCCGTTTCAATATCGCATATACCCGGGGTAGCACAAAGGGCAGTACACAAGTGTTCTTGTCTTTAGTTCACCGATGAGGGGTAACATCACCGCCACGTGAACAACATACGCACCCACAAAGATGGATCGTGCTCGAGTCCAGACCATGCATATGATCTCGGTCTGCACACAGGCGTTTGCACAACTGACACTGATCAGAACAGAAGCCGGCATCGCATTGATGGAGGGCATAATCAATGTCACTTCAAACGAGCATGAGCGGTGCAAATGAGTGATATTACCGCAAAGAAGGGAAGTTGCCTTGGAATTTGACACGTCCCAGGACACGAATATAAACTCCTGTTAACCAGTTGCACGTCAGAGAGATCACATGACTACAGAGAGAGTATCGCTTCAGAATGGACATGCACAAAAGTCCAAGTGGTCGGCAGAGACTCACTCTCCCACATGCGTGAACAGGAGCTGTGCAAAGATGCTCTTCGTCAGTGTGGTCGATCACCTTGTTTTCGTTAGAGTTAGATAAGTACATCGAACGAAAGCACATACCTCTGCGCATACATTCCGACACCCATGCCTTCCAGAGAATTTGCATGGGTTCCCGCACAAATGCTGGTTCGGGACACATCTACAAAGGGGCGTCGGCGGATGCGCGCTTAGCTAAAGCAATGAACACGTACATGTGCTTCCCCGCATGGCCAGCACTATGGTAGCATGATCAGCACCAGACGTACGACATTACAATCCATGCATCGCTCACCTCATCGTACATGACCGGTGCTCCTCTGACTCAAGTGCCAAACAGAAATCACACTCATGCACGCACAGGTGGTCTGACTGACAGTCATGTACACCCTCGTGCACCCGACTCAGTACACAACGCAGCTGACAACCTGCACACGTTATCCCACACAGTTGGGCCTTACCCCTCAAGTCCACGATCGAGTTCTCGAAGTGACGTTTCAACTCGTCGATGCGCACATGGCTCACGCCACCGCCACTTGCAGCCTGGAACCGCGACAAGTTCTGGTCTAACCGTTTGCTTACATGAGTAATCCGCAAGCTCACAATTGTCTCCAGATGTTGGGTCAAGCCTGTGATCCATTCATCTTCGGTGATATGTTGGCGGGATGCGTGGCCCTCCCAGGCTGTCCGAAGGATCGTGAGCGTGCCTTCACGAGGCACAGACTGATCGCTGCCACTGCGAATGAAGAGTTGGTAGGGTGTATCTGGTAGATCGACGGGCATGTCTGTATCCAAATTCTGTATGAGGTCAGAACCGTAGCCAGTACCAGAAATACGTGATAAGTAGATTTACCTTTAGTGGCTCGCGCTCTGGCTCAATCTCCGCATATCCAAAGGCAAGCGCATTAGCAAGGAGCGTCGAAATCAGCTGTGCACGGTGAGACGCCATAGTTTCTAGATCAAGTGCTCGTCACATAGTCCAACCAAGCAAAGGGGGTATGTTCTTACGAGACATAGCACCCCAATCATTCGCCTTGAACATGTTGATGAGTGAGTAAGACATGTGATGTCCTTCTCTTGTGAGAAACTACCTCACCTTCAACTTAGCCACCAATGTCTTCATCATGTGTAAATACTCCCCCGCCGATCGATGAGTGACTACTTGCTTATCCAACTGAGGCTTCAACGCGGGAAATAGTCTATAAAATTACTTTGACTCAATGACTGGCCTGTGTCAATATTTTCGCGAGTTATTAAGATTTATTCAAGCCGGGCTAATGCTTACCATGGGACAGTGTTCAGCTTCCCGATATGAAGTCAAGAAATGAAATTAGCCTCCCGTTCGTCTTGCACGATCCGTTGGAACTTGAGGGCAGATCTGGCAACGGACAACATCCGTCACGAATAGCACTGTACAAAAACAGGACCTTAACCCACTCTTTGGCAATTTCAGCTTTGTCGGAGTCGATGACGTCCTAAGTCAGTGAGAAAACACGCCTCCGTATCAGCCTGTTGGCGGCTGATGCGGCATGCAATCGGGCTGATGCACCTTGATGATGATGACCAGCGTCAACTGGAACAATGACGGGTTCGCCTTGGGGTCCGATATGGTCGAACTCGACTGAAGCGACTGAAAGAGCCCAGAGATGTCCCAACTGAGAGCGAAATTGTTGCGGAACAACACCTGCAACAGGCAACGCCCTCGGTCAACCTCCTTTCTCCCAGTACATCCCACTTACCAAGTTAGAGATAGCGGTGTTAAACAAAACGAGTAATGCGTCCTCTTGAGCCGACCTTTCGATACTGTGTACACCTACCGAGAAAGAGTAATGGATGCCGGAGTGAGGCAGGGCAAGTTGAGGGAAAGGTCGGATGGGACTGACCTTCAAAATCAAGCGCAACGATCAAAGCATTCTTGGTCGGCATAACCGACATCCACACTCCCTCCGTTGTCCGCATCGCTAATCCAGCAAACGACGTATCGACCAGATGATTCAACGCGAAACTCTTCCCGACAGACTGTTCCCCCACTGAGGACACCACCCATTGAGGACACCACCTTGACGGGCTACAATCGCTACCTTGAGCAGGCGAACTCTCACACTATTAAGAGCAACGATACACACCTTGGATGCCATATACGACTGAAACAGCGATTCGTACCACCCAAACGAGAGATTATCCACAATACGGTTCACGTCCGCGCCCAACAACGATCTCTCCAGGTCAGGAGAGTAAACCCCGTCTTTGAGCAGCACAAATCGATTGTCCTTTGCCAGCGCGAGGTGGATAAGAATCAAGCATAGGAATTCCATAAGCCATTCGCCTGCGTGGTAAGCTGAGACGTTCCATCCATGGTTCCGAGTCGAGTTCAGGTGCACCCCTCCCTCTCACAACTCGGCAGAAAAAAAACGGCAAACGAAGCAGCTGAGACCCGAATAGACTTGAGTGTATCACCCGTTGGCTTCTTCGTCACCCTCTCGAACATGAGGATCATATCCGTTAAATGCTGCGCATGCTGTTGATAGTCACGATCTGCCACAAACACGAGCGTCGGAGCACTCCGGAGAGTTGACAAAGAGATCGTTTCGTGCTGCACTGCGGGCAAGACAGGGAAGCGGGTCCAGACCTCGGCGTAACAGTCGATAAGACAGTTGTGTGCGGTCGCGTTCCCTTACCGTCGTGCAGAAGAACCCCGAGCACCCTTTCCTTTGAACGTAAACTCGGTCACTTTGCGAGTGACATCCAACGCATGCGATCGGCATGCATGGGCCTCAAAATTGAGCCCCACGATGTGTACCACCGCCCGGTTGACCAACGACGTGACGACAGGGCCATTCTCGACCATAAGCATGGCCAAGTCGAGTGGGATTCCTTCCGTGGAGCCAAATGTACTCCAGTGATACGCAGTTACTGCCAAATCGTTCCCTGTGGCTTGTGCGACCAGTAGACAAGCACCATTGGGCGTCGAGCTCACACTATATGACACCTGCTCGAGCTGGAGCGTAGCGGGTCTAGTCATATCCGTCTCTCATCAGCGAGACTCGCGTGGAATTAAACCAAGACCAGGCGCACCGGAACTGTAGCGTCACCAAAGAAAACACTCTTGCTTGAGCATGAGAATCCACGACGACCAATTTTTCGCCTCTGCTCACAAAGCATGCAAGGCGAATAGTCACCGCATCGTTACCATGGGTGCAAGTTGATCGCGCTGCCCAACACTTGAAATCCGTGCGCGTCATCGAACACGAAAATGTGGAGTAGGAGCTGTGAACGCGGGAGATCAACAACACAGGTGCAGTAACATAAGCAAACACATACCTTGTCCGATGACACCACCGCCAGCATCTTCTTCAATTTGTCATGCGCCAACAGAAACTCGTGCCCGATCTTTCCACAATTAAGTAACTTCCCGCGGCTGCGCGAAATAGCACCGTCCATAGCCTCCAATCGATCGAGATAGACACTCAAGTTCCCTGCACGATCGGCGACGACCAATAAGAGTCTTTCGCCTTTGAGAAGCTGCGCTTGCCTTCTCGGAACGAAGGCAAAATTCAGCCCAAATTAAACAAATTAAGCGAAGGAAACAGAAACTCACCACGGAATGACCCAATGGTAATGTAAATCGGTGACTGAACTTGAACCGTGGTGAAGGGGCGGCACCCGGGTTCAGTTGCAACTCGTGTTGATCTTGTGTCGTCAGATTTGTCAAGTGTACTGTGTACATTGCCATCGGGTCTTGTTGCGATGTTCGCGAACCCCAGATTGAATACGACGTTGAATGATAGAGGCCTAACAGAGCTGATGCAGCTTCCCTTGCACCCCAGCTTCTTTCCATCCTTCTCTGTGCCTACGGCCAACTCACGGAAGTTGCGGGCAGTGAGTGGAATGGTTCCGTCATAGAGCTTAAATACGATGCTTCCCGCCGAGTTTGAGCCTATTGAGGCGTCAAACTGTGACGTGTGGGTAGTCAGACTCTCAGACATGCTATACAAGAGACAGGGCGGGACGTACAAACACGTTTGACCTGTCGGTTTCGGAATGAGCAATGCGCCTGCAAAGACCAACGTGGGGAGAAAAGACGCACTTGGTAGCAGAAGACGTAGCGGCAGCGGCAGCAGCCGACGCGGTGGAAGAAGACACAAATCTACGGCAGATGAACGACATGAATGACGGAGACGAGTCGGTCGCGTTTGAAGAGTCTTGGGCGAGGCGGAGGAGGTCACTCTAGAGAGGATGGAGGAAGAGAGACATGCATTTCCTTTTCGGTACACCATCAAAAATGTCTGGCGCTTGCCCGCAGGTCAAAACGTAACTTCAGGGTCTGCCATCACTTGAGTCCATTCTACAGTGTCGGCCCGGGTTTTAGCTGTGACAGGAACTATCTGAGTCACGACTACCACCATGGCGGGGTGGCATTTACTCCCGAACATACCCTTAGTGAGCCATGCCCAGCTTGAAGCACCAGCACATAGGGTGGTGGTATGGTAGCGACATGGAACAGAGCTAGTATTAAGTCTAACGGTACTGAATGTATGAGTCACGCCCAGCCACCCGTTGCAACGCGTCAAGCGGACCTAGGTAAGCCAGCGTGCTTACACGCTGGCCCATTGATCTGCCAGGGCGATCAGCATGCTGGCAATGTAGCGCCGACCGATGCGCTACCTCGTGAAAGCGATCTCGGGCCGTCTCAAATCAGCCATATGTTGGGCTGCTTGTGATATTTTGCACCCAGGGGCGGGTTCCCGGGCACCCACCATGCACCCGGGTAGTCACAGGTAGATTGAAGGGGTAATTGTTCGCCATCCTCGAGTAAGGCGAGGTCCACACCCCGCACGAAGTTATAGAGACGGTTTGCATCCACCTCTTCGACCAGGATGGCATCAACCATCAAGCGGATCGTTGGAGGCAAGCGGGCCTGCGTTCCCAACACAGCACATGCCGCCACGACCCGCACTGCCAGTGACTGGGTTTCTCAGCAGAGCTCAAAAGAACGCTACGGCAACCAAACTCACCATCTCCGTTAGCAAGCATTTGCGCCACGCCGACAGTGCCGCATGCAGTTGCATGCGACGCAGATAACTTGTTGCCCGGTTTCCAAGATAACGGAGGACAATGCTGAGGTCTTCGCTTGTGACAGGCATGATGGAAAGGTGCCAGAGAGGACGTATCAGACCGCTCGGAAGATTTCAGGCAGTTGACACATGGCGATCATGCCACCAAAGAATGTAGCCAATACGACATACAGGCAACATACAGGGTTATACATATCTAATTGTCACCGTCCTCCCCATTGCCTTCTATTCTGTCAAGGTTGCCGTTCCGTTCTAGTAACGCCGGCAAGGTCGTCCATTTGGCGAGCGATAGGGACGTCTGGAGGTTTGCCCGCCGCCATCACCTGGCCCCGATAATATTCGTGGAAGCTCAGCAGCCTCCCTACCGCCTCCTCGAGGCCCCGAATGCGCTGCGCAAGAGTCGCGAAGGCCGCCTCTTGCGCCGGTCCTGGTGGTGTTGGAACAGCTTCACCTGGATTTAGAAGAGATGAGGGCGCAGGGTGGGGAATGGGAATGGGTGTGAGAACGGGAATTGGGACGGGAATTGGGACTCGCGCTGGCGCCAGGGCGAGAGACGGCGAGGACTTGCATGAATGGGCAGGGGAGGCGATGGCCGTGGAGGCTGCAGGGGACTCGGAGGGCGAGGGAACATGCGAATGGGCAGGGGAGGCGATGGACACGGAGGCTGCAGGGGAGGGCGAGGGAACACGCAAATGCAAATGGGCAGGGGAGGCGATGGCCACGGAGGCTGCAGAGGAGGGCGAGGGAACATGCGGAGTCGGATCGTCTGCGAGGATGGATGGGCGATGATGTTCGAGACGGCGGGACAAGTTCTTCTGGGCGGCGAAGCCGAACTTCGGCGCTGGCAAAAGGACTATGATGGTTCCAAGAACAGACATCATACGACGGGCAGAAAATGCTCACCTTGCATTACCCTCCGCCCCGACGGGGCACGCACATTCTCCGAATGCATGGCGCCGCACCTCGAAAGGACAGAGTCCCCCTCTAATTTGTTCTCAGATCTCATTCCTTTGCCCGACCGTTCGCAATATTGCCGTCTGCTCGACGGGCCTGCTCGCCCCTGATGACCTGGGTGCAATGACCTCGGAAACAGCCTCCCGCCCGTGCCCGCGAGAGAGCACTTCACCCTCCGCCGTCTGCATTCCTGGCACGCGCGACCAGCAGATCCCCGGCATTCGACGTTAAGCCTTCGGCAGGCGCCGCAAGGAATATCGGGTTTGTCTTCGGGAGGTCCTACGACGATCTTGGCGACTTGCTTCCTCGCTGGGATCCGGATCATGAGCGCGGGCTCACCTTGTCGCGGAGGTGCCGGGGGTGAAGAGGGGGCGAGGGTCGCATCCTCCCATTCCTCATTTTCAGAGAGGAGTACCAGCCTGGCCTTACGCTTCTTGGGGACCCACACGCTTCCAGTCTCGGTGCTCGACGCATCCGCCTCCCCATTCCCATCCGCCTCCTCCTCTTCGTCTTCAGCGACTGCCTTTTCCTTTTCCTTTCCACCTCTCTCGTTCCCTGATGCCTCTTCGCCCTTCGCTCCCCACCGCGATGCTGCGTGCTGGTTGTCACTCTCTTCCTCCTCGACATCCTGCGGCGCCTGCCGTTCCATTTCCATGGTCTCTGTATGTCGCGGCCACCAGCGGTGCGCCGTAAAGTCTTCGTCGTGGAGACCGATGGCCTGAAAGTCAGGCCATTCCCCATCTTTTTCAACCTGCGCCTGCGAGCGCGCGTAAACATCCGCCGCAATCACGATGGACGGCATGTGGACGTCGCGCGGGATAGGCGATTCCTCGGGGAGGACGCCCCTCACCTCCTCCTTGGGCTGTGGTTCAGTTCCGTCCACTGCGACGTGCGCTGAGGCCTTGCTCACCACGGCAGAATGGATCGCCTCGCTCGCAACGAGCCAAGCTTCCGCAGAGTCTTCGGCGGTCAGACCTTGGAGAGCGCGCAAGATGCGTCGAGCAGCGTCCGCGCAGCACACGTTGACGGAGGGTGCATCCATGGTATAGTCTTGAACTTGAAGGCCAAACCCGTTGGTGGTTGGGTTTGTGCGTTAACATGCCTTGTTTACAGCATTGCCCTTACACAAAGTCATTCGCGACTTGACAAAACAAGTAAAAATACCGCGTGGCGTGGCGACGAGTCCACTTCTTGCGGCCGCATTTATATGGTCATCCTGGAATTAAAATACAAAATTAAAACTTCCAATTTGTTAGAAATGTATACCACCCTATAGAGCACATTCATGCGATCATTTTGATCTCCTGGTCAAGGAAATCGGCGGTCTGGA
>JBBPNN010000963.1:0-13500 GCA_038090935.1 Hortiboletus campestris | reverse complement strand
CTCGGCCAACCACATGTAGATGTAGCCCTCGATTTTCTTCCGACCGAGTGACTGGCGCCGCCGTCAGCAAATTGGCAAAAGTTTGATGTCGCCCTAGCTACATTCCAATCGCGATCGGTCTCGCCTGGCGGGCAGCCATCACGTGTTCGGCAAGCAACGCACGTGACCTGTTCCCTGTGCTTGCTGCTCACTCGACGCTTTGCCTTACCAGCTTGTAAATTTTTCGAATTATAGATGTTCACCAAATGTCCGTTATCGGTGCACTAGACCGGGCTTGCAATCCCCGTGCATCCAGATCATGGGCCCGTAATGGATAACCACCGAAGACCCTGTCAAGTGACAACTTGGTCAAGAAGTTGCACCGCCCACGCGGGTGGAACACCAACACCCAAATATTGGGTAATGCTTGCTGCGCCAGGTCATTTCCGCGTTTCGTGTTCTACGCCCAGAGTTGAATCAACGGACTGTATGCGTGGGTTCCCGTCAGTGCTCCCCACCAGCCGAGTGGATGGCCAGCAATCCCCTCGTCACGGTGTAGCGGAGACACGTCTTATAGATTCCAGGGGAAATATCCACTAGATATGCGCTTGCAAAGTTCGTGCACCCAGACCTCGTCAAGTCACAGTCTAGTCCCTACTTGGACAAATTGTTGACCGCCCATGTAGGTAGAAAACAGTAACTAGCGGAACTCGACTGAACTCCAACAAAGAACGACTACTTTTATCCGATAGCTTCTGATGTCGGATCACCGCCCATGTAGAACACAATAACCAGGAATAGCGACTACTTCTGTCGGTGGGGGCTGTCCTTCCTTCCGACTCATCATCGAATTCCAGAACGCCCCCTAAGTTGTTCGGTTTTGGGGCTCACGGCGAGTTATAAAAGCCCATCCTTTCAATTTGCCCCACTTTTCAGCATTCGCATCGTTACCAACAATGTCTCAAGCACCCAACGGAAGCTTCTTCATCGTCAGCAAGACCACCACCTCTGACAGGAAATCACTCGCTGTCACTTACAATGGCGTCAACGGCGCCCTGACTGTCACCGAATTCAAGAATCTAGACACTCAACTGGTGCGTCCATCGTTTTCACCTATGATTGAGACCTTGGGGTCTTGATTGTCGCATCCAGTGGATCTTGGCCCCCTACGATACCTCAACTCAAACTGTCTCTCCCAAGAGCGACCTCACGCTCGTGGCCGGCACTGAGGGGAGCAACTACACCGTCAAGTCCCTCTCCTCTGGCAGGCATAATTGGATCATCAAACTGAGTGGGACGCTCGGTATATACACGTTGGCATTTTTCCCGCTGTCTCAGTTTCGCGCATTGAAATTCTCCGACTGGTTTTTAGCATTATTGATGCTGGCCTTGTGAACACTTGGTACATCAACAAAGCGGCAGTAGGAGAGTCCATTGCCAAGGGCCCTGGGTCTCACAGCGTGCAGGAGTGGCAGTTGGTCGTTGCCTGAATTACAGAGCAGAAAGTTGGAATCCCGAAGCCGTACGAGATGTTGAAGAGTGTACTTGTATCGTGATGGCATGTCGAGTCTGAATGTATGTAGCGTGTTTGTTGATAGCATGAAGTGATCGATCTTATCGCATGCCAATGGTCGGGTGATGCCTGAAGTGTCAACAGTCCAAAGTCGTTTCGACAGATTCAGAGGCCATCCGAAAAAATCGTCAAATGATGTATAAACTTCGCATCTACAATGCGTCGAATACAGGTAGCAAGTCATTATAGCATACAGCAAGTCGACTCGAAAGCGAATTCAAATTCAGAGCGAAAAGTTAACCGAGAGCATGTCAACGATATGAAAAACGGACAGAGAAAACAAAGCACTCGAACGCATGTATACCATGCATATCCGAGAAGAGAGCTAAACGCTGGGAGATCATGGAACGTAGCAACGAAAATGCGTGATCAGATGAGAAAAGAAGGAGTTTTCAAAGGCGAGGGCCATGGAACTATTGCTCCAACGTGGTCAACACGCCCCCCAGCCCGCTTCGAGCGCTTCCCGGAGGAGCACCACATCCTGAGAGAGGTCCACACCTTGCTCGACGGCATCCTCCACAAACGCGTTGAACAGCTTCGTGCCGTCCCCAACAACGTTTTCTTTCGGGATCCACGTCGCTTGTGACATTGGGTATCTGAAAACGACAACGACCGTCAGTTGTCTGCCGGGGAGACAAATCGGCCGCTGACCCTTCCCACTTGGCCAACCACATGTAGACGTAGCCCTCGAGTTTCTTCCGACCTACGAGCTTCTCGACGAAAAAGAGTTCGGCGTCGGCGGTGACTTGAGGCTCGGGACAATCAGGACGTCCACACGAGTCGTCCTGATTCCGAAGCGTCTTGCGTGGCGCACCTTGCACCCAAAAAAAAAAGGTCACCGGGTATACGAGGGGAAAACGGGCTTTTTCGAACTTACTTTGATTGCTGACAGATAGATGGATCGTCCATTCAGCGATCGCGGTCAAATGTATCGATGGAACAGGACGCACTGGCATGTTGGGCATATGAACAAGACGCTGGGAGCGAGTCTTAGATCACCAGACTCGATGGCGACACATCCGTAATGGTACCACTTGTCACAACTGTATCGATCACACACCGATCAGCGACACCGCATGGTAGCTTCGGACTGCACTCACTTGTCGCACTGAATAAACTAGACGACGAAAGAGGGTTGAGACGACGTACTGAAACGAGGCGTCAAAAACATACCTGGGCGTCCCAATGGCTGAACACGCTAGGGAGCTCGGGCCAGGTTCCAGCACGCCGGGAAATCGCATCCCATACGTCCTGTTTCGTAGGGGACGACTGGACGAAGCGTACGCTGTGCGGACTGGGATGACTCGGTTTGGCGGGTGATGACAATGGGGTCTTCACCGCCTGATTCTCTTGGCCCTTTCGATGGCGTACCCAACCAGACGTCCGCGTGTCTTGGTCGGCCTCCTCGGGCCGTGAGGCGGATAAAGTCGCAGGGGCTTGGGATGGAGGTTCGGGTTCGGATGTCAGGGTGACTATCTGACCATTCCGAACGTGGTATGTCATGGGTAACCCCTCTGTCGATTTCAGTGTCCGTTTGGGCTTCGTTTGATGGACACGAGCGTATTCGCCGCGTTCGGTCGGCTTCTTCGTTCTTTTGCGGGACGCGGGCAGATGGGACGCCATACCGGGATGCTCTCTCGCAGTGTCCGCAAGGCCGTTGCTTATAGAACACGCTGGTGGGAGTGAAGATGCGATCGGCATCAGCGCACTCGGCGCAGATGCCACCGCGCCGGCATGAGAGGGTGGCATGCTTGCCGAACCGCCCCCTTTACTCTGCTTTCTCGTTCTCTTGCGAGGCACTGGCGCGTCTGGTATCACGTCCTTACCCTCTTCCGGATTCACCGCTAAAGAGTCGCTCGTACGACTTTCCGGCGCGAGTAGAGACACGGTCGGCGTCTGAATACCCGGTGCAGGTGTCCCCACGACCTACAAACGTCAAGCCCTCGTATCACGTCATGGACCGCACAGCCAATGACAACGTACTCCAGTGGAAGCAGTACCCTCGTCACTCTTGCCCTCGCCATCTACATCTCGCTTCCTCTTCGACCCCTTGACCGTTCCTGGAAGCCTCAAATAAATCCTCAGCGGTGCCTTCCTCGCAAGCAACGTAAGCTCGTCCACCGACGCACCCGGACCGCCTGCCGGCCTCGCTTCTGATGTGCCACGGGACGGTTCAGAATGGCGTTCTCTGCTATTGACAGGTGCGCTCTCTCTGCCGTACCGCGCGCGCGCGCGCGTGGGGTCGTCCACGTCCGTATCATTGAGCGAAGTGAGCGGTGACAAGGATCCACCCGAAACCTGCGGTGAACTCGTCAACGGCACTTGGCATCCATGCGGGATATCGTGCAACAACGACGGGTCGATAGAAACCTGCTGCTGAGGGTCAGGCTGAACAGACGACGCCCGCGAGGGATGGTGTGAAAGCGGAATCGAAAGAGGAAGCGACCCAGAACCCGAGCCCGAGGCCAACATGTTAGTGGGCGTCGACACGCCCGACGCGCCCTCGCCCAGCATGAGCGTACGCCACACCTCGTCCTCATCATGATCCTGCGTCGGATGCCCATCGGGAAACGAAATCTCAGAAGGAGTGGCATACCGTGCGGGCGTCAACGACGTCGGAGGCGAGGGACGACGCAACGGGGACGAAAAACGGATGATGCTGTCGTACCCATACTCGGCCGTTGTTGGAGAATACGCCGCTCGGTCAATGCCACTGTCGTGCTCGGGTAACAGCTCGGCGTTGGGCTGCCCTGACGATCTAGGAGTCCTGGATGGATCGACATGTACTTGAGATGAATCTTCGTTGGACACAGTGATCGACGATGACTCGTTCGTGAGAGTTATGACAGGAACCCCCGAGTTCATTCCAAAAGTCGATTCCTCGACAACCGCCTGGTCGGTCCCAGGCGTCGGCCTGACCCCTTCAGTAGTATCGCCCCCATAACCGATCACCCCTGCGTCCTCCAACGAATCTGCACGTTCTTCCACGACATTGTGTGCCGCTACCTGTCCGCTCACATCACTACCACTTCCCTCCACAAGCGAACTCCCATCATCCGGGGACGGTAAAAGCAACGGAGGCATCAAAGGCGACAGCGGCTCCGACGCCACCCCTAGCAAACCCTGTCGTGTCGATCCCTGACCTATCCCCGACATCATCCCCCGATCTTCTCCCACCGACGGCTCCGGCGTCAACGATGGCGGTGTGGGTATGACGGGATAATTCCGAGCAAAGCGGGAATATGAAACCACAAAGTCTGCGGCAAAGTCTGCGGCAAAGCCGCGTGGGGTTGTCGAACAGCTGACTGACCGGGGTTCGCCGTCGTCAATACCAATCTCTGATGGCGGAGTGGGAAGACCGGATGGCAACCCTTCCTCGTCGGGTTCGACGGGGGGCAATTGTCGATGATACCTTGGTGCAGTAGATGTAGATCCAGCAGCTACCCCGCTTGTGGCCGAAATCGCGCTGCCGTCTGTGTCGGAGGGCGTCGAATCACCAGGCGGCTCCATATGAGGTGGTGGCATCGAGGAATCCACGCCTTCAGCCGCGAGAGTGTCAGTTTGTATTAGTGAATTTTGCACCGAGATTCTTGCTAGAGAGGGCGAGGCCCCCTCGGCGGGAGTAGCACCGCCAGGCTCGCTGGGATAAGACAAGGAAAGAGCAGACGGCGCGCGTGTAGGTAACTGGGCATCTGAGACCGCCGGACTGCGCAACGCGCGATCGCTATCACGTAGCGGCGTTTGAGTATCCGTCGGGGTATTTAGTGCGCTAGGGAGGTGGGAGTCGCGTATAAAGTGAGCCAAATACTCTGTAGTAAACGCTGTCGGTCGTACTGGATCATTCGGGTCAGCGATCGTTCCAGAACATGAGTAAAACCTACCGGTATTGCAAGCAAACCGCCCGAGCGTCGCTGTAAATAAATGAATGTGAGTTCATTCGAACCGATGAGAAGACAAAGCATGCTAGTGGCCATACCTGGATCGACGCTCCAGTCGACAGGTGCAAATCTAGGTGAGTGTCCATGAGTGTGTGAGAGAAACGTCGAGGGTGTAAATGTGAACGAGGATAGACAAGCTTGGGTCGACGCCTCAGCGTATTCTACAGACATTCAGAACAACAATCGAGAAAAGGGCGTTCAGGGAATAGGTGACGCACGTACCTTTTCGTGGCGCTGCAGGCGGCGGTGGCGTATCTGATTCTGGTGCAGGCACCGCGACTGGATGAGGGGATGAGGACTGATCTACGACCGATTGGAGCGGCGATGTCCAGAAAGGTGCTTGTCCTGCAAGATTCACAGAGGGTGGCAGATCTGTGGGACACATCGAGCGTCGATTTACAAAGGAACAGAGGTGCCGCTCACGAGAACGACCATCACGAGCGAGCAGCGCTTCCATCGCAGACTGGATCGAAGCCACGCTCTGAACGAGCGTCGTTTCGGGGACGTCGTCGGCTTCGAGCTGGGGTGCCGCTTTTCTTGCCGCCGAGCCGACGCCGATAACGCCCTCTAGCTCTGCGATGGACTCGTCTGTCTTGTTCTGGGCGGTGCGCAGGGCGTGGAGCTGGGCAAGGGCATCCTTGACGTCTGACGTGACACCCTCGAGGCCCTCCTGGAACGCGGTGAACTGGGAGTGGAGGGCATTCAAGGATGCGAGGAGGGGCGGCGGCGTGTGCGGGCCGCTGTGGTGGCCAGGGTCGGGCGAGTGTGGCATGGGCAGCCCCGACCGCGACCACGAAGGGCTATACATGAACCGCTTGGCTTCCGAAGTCCGACTGGCGCCCATTCTCAGCCCCGACGACGACGAGCTCGCCATGTCGTTCGACCCCCGACTCGAAAACTTCATCGTCGACGGCGCGTACCGCATCCTCGACGTCATTGGCGAAGGCGCGTATGGCATCGTCTGGTCAGTACACCCCACCCTCGCGCCCACTGCCTTTGACCTCTCTCTAGCTCGGCCGTACACCAGTCATCCCAGAGAAAGGTCGCCATCAAACGCATCACCCCCTTTGACCACACCATGTTCTGTCTGCGCACCCTCCGCGAGATCAAGCTTCTCCGGCACTTTCGCCACGAAAACATCATCTCCATCCTCGACATCCTCCAACCGCCCAGTTTCGAGTCGTTCAAGGACGTCTATCTCGTGCAGGAGCTCATGGAGACCGACTTGCACCGCGTGATCCGAACGCAGCGATTGAGCGACGATCACTGTCAGTATTTCATCTACCAGGTAACCGTCATCCCAACTGCCCGAAGCGATCGCCTAACGTCACAAAAGACCCTTCGCGCATTGAAGGCGCTCCACTCGGCCGACGTCCTTCACCGCGATCTGAAACCCTCAAACCTGCTCCTCAACGCCAACTGTGATCTCAAAGTGAGTCCAAACACACCGTCGTCACCGTCGCTCCTCATTCCCCCGTGTGCCAGCTCTGTGACTTTGGCCTCGCGCGATCAGCACGACCGCCCCCAAACGTGGCCAACGACAGCAGCACATTCATGACCGAATATGTCGCAACACGGTGCGTGCACCCTCCTCTCCGCCCAGTCTCACCTCCGACGCGCCCTAAAGGTGGTATCGTGCCCCGGAAGTCATGTTGACGTTTAAAGAATATACGCGCGCGATAGACATGTGGAGCGTTGGCTGTGTGTTGGCAGAGATGCTGAGTGGGAAGCCCATGTTCCCCGGACGCGACTGTGCGTGACATCCGTTTCCGTTGGCGTCGGCAAATCGACGCTGTTCCTTGCATATATGCGCTCACCTGGCCTGATTAGATCATGACCAGCTCTCCCTCATCCTCGACGTCCTCGGCACCCCTTCCATCGACGACTTTTATGCCATCTCGTCACCCCGATCTCGCGAGTACATTCGCGCCCTACCATTTAGGAAAGGAAAGGATTTCAAGACCATGTTCCAAGGGGCCAACGAACTGGTGAGTCCCCAGGTAACATGCACGCATCTGATCCCAATCGACTGCAGGCAATCGACTTTTTGGAAAAATGCCTTACGTTCAATCCAAAAAGACGTATAACGGCCGTCGAGGCGCTTCAACACCCGTACTTTGAGGTGTGTATGCATCTCCACACAAGGGACACGGACGTGCCTGACTCGATCTCAGCCATACCACGACGCGGACGACGAGCCCGTTGCGGATCTGATCGATCCGTCGTTTTTCGATTTCGACAACGGCTCTCCGTTGTCGAAAGAACAGCTGAAAGGTGGGTTCTTGGCCCACACCGCGTGCATTCTGTGCCTCACCACGCTCGGCAGAATTGATATACCAAGAAGTCACTTCGAGGCCACCACCCACGACCTCGTTCCTGACCATGGACAGCAGTCCGTAACGTGTGATCGAGCTTCTTGACTAGAGTAGTACCCTGGTGTAACGACTGCTGTTCATGTTTTTTTTTATGGATCCTGGTGATGTGAAGTGTGGCACCGCCCCTGAGCCTGAGCAGTGCTTGTTACACTCCCCAGAGGGATCTCAGGGCCACTGGCAATCGACCTCACTTCGGCCGTGGGACGACCATACCCTTCTACTCCCACTGCCTCGGGCACGCACGGATAGAAATAAGAAGACACGTTCGACCGTACCAGGGACAAGAAGCAACATGACTGTTCCCCCGCACCCAGCTGGTTACGTGGTGCCGCATCTAGACCAGCCACCTCCCCTGCCCCCTCTCCCGCCATCCTTTTCCCAACCATCACCACCCCCACCCTCATCCACACCACTCCCCGCGCCCCGTCCACATCGCCTGGATCCGAACCTGCCCGCCAATGTGCGCCGCGTGTTCAAATGTCACCGCGATGTGTCGCTGATTACCCTATTTTTTATATTACATGTACAAATAGATGGCAAGGACGCTGGACAACCAAGCCTCCGCTTTTTACCAGCCTCCTTACCCAACCCGCTCACCTAGACCTCCTTCCCAGCAGCCTCCCTTCAACTACCATCCGGGTGGTTTCGCTCCGCCATCAGCACATCGTGCTTCATTCCTCCTGCCCCCGGACCAGAACCCTTGGGGCCCTTGGAGCCAGTCAAGTTCTCCCGCCGGGATCCCGCTCCCTCCGTCACCGTTTCCCCCGCAGCATCCATATCCCCATCAGTCACCGTACCAACCGCAGTACCAAACACCGCCACTCCACCATAGAGCGTCCCTTCCACCACCAGCCAATTACTCTCCACCACAGATGCACGCAAGAGCAAACACATCGTACGGCGTCCCACAGCCGCCCTCCCCACCCCGGCAAAACGGGACTTCCTCCCTCACCGCCCCTCTCCCAACCATACAGTCACTCACGACTGCCCTCCCCACCGTTCAGCAACCCAACCATGACCCTGCCTTGAAAATAAACTGGGCCCGCGACGTCCTCATGCTCGCCGATCGCGCTCAGCAGAACGCTTCAGGTGACACCCCTCCTGTCGGCCCCGCCGCCATCCAGGACCCCCAACTCGTGCGCCTCGTCCAGATCGCAGTCCCCTTCGTCGTTCAAATCGCGTCTGCCCAACACCCCACCCCAATCCCCATCTTTGCAGCGGAAGCGATCTATCTTCGGGCTACATTTGCCGCTTCCGGCGCGTACCCGGATCACGTCCCGCATAACCCTCGCCTCGCCTTTCGCGACTTTGAACAGGCCGCGCGGGCAGGGTACGCACAGGCGTGGTTTCGCCTTGGCCGTGATTACGAAAATTTCAACGATGCGGCGCATGCCCGTGACTGCTTTGAACGCGGTGTCAAGCTCAACGTCGAGAGCTGTGTTTACGTACGTCATTATTCGCCTCGCTCTAAATAACCTTTTCCCACGCATATGTAACAGCGGATGGGGATGGCACATTTGATGGGCCAACTTGGCCTCCCTGCGCAGCCAGAGACTGCCCTCCCCTTGATTCACCGTGCTGCTACGCTCGCTTCTGTCCAGGTCCCTCAGCCAGCGTACGTATACGGTCTTCTTCTTCTCGGGGAATTCTCCCACGTGACCGTTCCCCCACACTACTTTATGCCACTTATTCCGCCGCACTCGTCGGCACAGCAAGAAGCACGTGTTTATTTGGAGCGCGCAGCCTTTCTCCATTTTGCACCGGCCCAGTACAAGCTCGGGCATGCCTACGAGTTCGCTCTCCCACCGTTCCCGTTCGACGCGCTGCTCAGCGTGCAATATTACTCACTCGCGAGTCAACAGGGCGAAGTCGAGGCCGACATGGCACTCAGCAAGTGGTTCCTGTGTGGCGCCGAGGGGGCGTTTGACAAGGACGAACATCTGGCGTTTACGTTTGCGGAAAAGGCGGCGAAAAAAGGGTTGCCGAGTGCCGAATTTGCGATGGGGTATTACAAGGAAGTCGGCGTCGGCGGGACAAAGGACATTGAAGCGGCTCAGATGTGGTATCAGTTGGTAAGTCCGGGCGATGCGACGATTCGGCTGATACTGATTCCAACGACAGGCTTCCGATCATGGTAACGCGGACGCGGTAGAGCGTCTAGCGGCGCTATCCCAGCCCTCCCCACAATCGCTCTCTCGACAAGAACACGATACGATCACGGAATCAAAACTGATGCGCAAGCGCACGCAGGCGAAGCAACGCTCGGAACGAGAGGGCGGAGCGCCGAGACCCTCCGTTGAGGACGGACGACAGGTGGTCGATGTTATCCGGCGAACCTCGTTGGCGCGGCACCAGCACCATCCACCTGGTCCCCAACCGGATGCTGGGCCGACGCTCCCACCCGTTACTGAACAACCTCCGCCTGCGCCTGCGTTGACGCCGCAGGGTCCCCCACCCCAGAGACAGTTTCCGAACCAGCATCGGTACACACTGGTCGATCCTGGGTCGGGTGCGCCGGGTAACTCGTCACCGCCCTCGAGGACGACTTCGCCGGGCTATGCACGGCCGGCGGGGCGTCCACCTGGTCAGCGTGCGGGGAGCATCCCCTCTCCCTCGTTCCCTCCGGGTGTCGACGGGGACGGAGGGTATGGACAAGGGCCGCCACAAACACAACAGCCGCCCCAGCGCCCACCTGCCAAAGGCCCGACGACGTTTGCAGAGATGGGTATTCAGGGAGTCAAGCTCGAGGAAAAGGAGTGTGTGATCATGTGATCAGTCAATTTTTTTTGTGCACGCATCATTTTTACTTCATTGTGGATTTTTGTTTGGTTCATCACTAGCACTGATTTGCTGCGATTGGTTTCGCTTTTTTGCGGGATGGAGGTGGACGCTTTTTCTTACACTTTTTAGGTTTACATACGTTTTGTGACACGTTTAGAGTACGGATGTCGAGTTGACGTGCTTGTTGTGACGTATGTAGGTGCCGTTGGGATAAGTAGGGAGCGAGCTCGACTGAGTCTCCGCGTACTGAGGCAGGCTATACTATAGGGTAAGGGTTGTTGATACGAGGGTACGTATGGACGCGTTCCGCTCGCTAGAGCTCCCAGCGCGTTTAGCCGTTGGGATGCCCAAGTATGGTTATGTTTCGTCGCGCGACGCCTTGTTCGTCTGGATCGTAGTGCTTGTGATCGATACGGCTGTGACAAGTGATGGTTCCACTAACGGGTGTACAACTGTTTCGGGAACTCTTGTCGGACGTGTGTTTGTGTTTGCGCCACCCGACAAGAATGTCCCGAAAAAGCGGACGTACTTCCGTATTGCGATCGAGTCTGCCAGTGAGTGTATACTGTAATGACTCGCTACTGTATCGGATGCACAGGGATGCAAAGGTTATATATCATTTGACCATTTTTCGGACAACCTCGGAAGCTGTCGAAACGACTTTGGACTGTTGACACTTACCCACCCGACCACACCGATCACTCATGCTATCAAACATACGTTCAGACTCGGGATGGCATCTGAATCACGGTACAAGTACACGCCTCCATATCTCGTACAGGTTCGGGACGCCAAATCGATTTTCTGCTCTCTGTGATTCAGGCAACAATCAACAGCCGCTCACACCCGTCGGCGTCATTCCGACGGCCCTTGTGGATCTCTTCCTCCCCGGCTTCCTTGACGTAACATCTTCGATGCTACAAACACATCGGGGCATGCCAATGCACGACACCGAGACAGCGGGGGGAAACGCCAACATGTATACGCGCGTCTCTTTGATGTACCTATGATGCCTGTTATTGGAGTTGAGGGGTCTTGAGGATGCGAATCCAGTTCTGGATGAACAGGCGAGAGTGCTGGTGGAGCAGGAGCTGATCGGGATCGAGCGGCTTCGGTCTTTATCTGCAGAAAAACTGCCATTGAAGGCATGCGGATATGCCTACTCGGATTGTCCCATCGAACGTGTCGATGTGAGTGGATGGCAGCATCACCTGCGGAGAGTTGTTGCCTGAAGCTCTCGGCGGTGTAGCACTGCCACGTAGGACCGAGGTCTATTCCCCGTCGTACGTCCACTACGTTTACCTGTTCCCTCCTCGGCCTGCACATGTCGTTTCTCCCGTCCGAGCTGCACACGAGGCCGGGGTCGGTCCGGGGATATGATACATTGCGTCGTTGCGTCACCATAGTCCTCGACGATCCAGCGTCAGTGTACGCAAGATACCAAGATCTCCATCATGCATGTCGGGATCAAACGATGGATGGACCACTTGAGACTTCTAGATGCTGGAACCCCGGTGACAAGTCATGGCGTCGTCCTCGCCACATATTGTAAGTGGCAGCGAGTCATGTCCCGTCAGAGGTGGGCGTCCTGTTGACGAAATAGTAGGTTCCGTTGGGTAGTTGAGACATTATTGCGGTGCGAATGAATGTGGTGCATGGTGCAAGTTGAAAGGACGGCGTTTATGTTTATGATTCTCCTCGAGCCCACGAACCGATCAAGGGGACTCTCGTGAGATTCAATGTGGAGTGGGAAAGGAGGATACGGAAAACCGGACAACCGTGCTCATGATGGGCTGAAGCTTTCTTGGGTGAGCACGGTTGTCTAGCTTTTCGTACACATGTTAGCGGCCACTTTGATCAAAGGGAGTTGTCCTTTCATGTTTGGAACGTCGGACAAACGTGCTCGAAAGAAGCATCGTCCCAGGCCCCCATGACTCAACGGGGTTTCCAATGCTGAGCAGAAACCTAAACTGTGTTCCGGGTGTGAATCGCAGAGAAAAAAATTAGCTTACCATTCGGGCATTGAGAGAATTCGAAGTTCGCTCGAAAGTCCCAATGTGTGGGAACTCTTCAAGAACTTGCGACCGTGCAGTCGCATGCCAGGCGTACCGCTTCGATAGTATTCATGTCGAACTAATTTTCATGTTTAGACTGCGAATAAAAGGGGTAAATACTCCAAATGAAGTCACACAAAAGTCGAACAAAAAGTATTGATTCTAAACTTGACGATGATAATTGTCTCTTGATGTGAATAACGAACCTTGTATTTAGAACACACGATGTAACCGGACTATTCATTTGGGCGCGTTCTAAATATGAAGTCTGTTATTCCATCGAGAGACAATGAATCTCGAGTTAAAATGGATTGGTGGCAGCCTCAGAGCGCAAATATGAGAGTCGGGCGTCTCGTTAGCAGCCATGCGAGTCGAAGAACAATCGTATTTGGTGGGGAATTGCTGAGCTATGCAAAGCGTCCCCAGTGGCGGGCTCGTGTAGTACGTGACGGGGCTCGGAAATGATGGACTTTAGGTGGCTGTGCTGCCTTCAAAATCCCCTTGTATCAAGTCCAAGAATATGATGCCGAACACAACCGAGTCCAATGCCACGACGTTCTCTGCGGAGTCTTACTTTGCAACCCAACCAGAGCCGCCCACCCTCCAAGCCGATATCCAAGGTGTATCCCACTTCATCGATCGACAGATAGAAAAAAGGAGAAAAGTCGTGCTCGTGACGGTGAATTACCCCCCGCATCGTCAGATCTACGCATTGATCCTACAGCATGACTAGAGCGGGGGTACGACGGTGCCATTGGAGCTCAATGTGTGAGCCCGCACTTTAGGCAAAGGCACGATCA